>JANAVB010012999.1:6811988-7052579 GCA_029216955.1 Iris pallida | reverse complement strand
TATACATAAATACTATGTATTTATGTCTATATATAAATGTAATTGCTATATATTATGTATTTCAAATTCAACTTTGTACAAAATATATTATGTATAAATTCACAAGTTATTTATTAGGCAATTTTATGACTTATATATTTTACCAATAAAATACTTTAATATATATATTTGAATTACTGTGTTTTATTAATCATGGCCATTTGGTGTCCAAACCTAGCATGGATTTTTGGGCCCAAATGTGTCTAATACATTCAGAGTCTGTACAAGTCATATTGGACTTGATTCATGACTTTGGGTCCGTATCTGGACTTCGGTTCAATTTCGAATACGTAGACAAAATAGTAAATAATTATTAATTATTTTCCAAAAATTATTATTACTTGCTATTTTTGAATTTTTATATATATTTTAATTGCTCTAAAATCTGGAAAATTGTATTCAAATACTATTTTAATTTAGCTAATTTAATATAATTTTTAGCAATTAATAAGTATCTTATGTTATTTTATAAAATAGTAAAACAGAACTCATTTTCAGGATACCTATGTTTGCTAATTTTTAATAAATATCTATGAGGGTTTATAAATTCGAAAAAATAGTATAAATTTCTATAATTAACAAGGATCATCTTGGTACTTTAATTTATATATAATTAAGCCTTTTGTCTACCTCAAAAAATTGTTGGAACATAGTGTACAGTTTGATTTATTTATTGAATAGTTGTGACTTACAATGTTTTGTGTTGTTTTGAGTTATTATATTATTGGACCTCACCCCACACTAGTGTAAAGGCCCTAAAAAGTTAGTTTGGATATTGTGTCATCCCATATTGGTCTCCGATGCTAAAGTCACCATTTATCTAGGTGTCTAGTCAGAAAGTCGTGTCGTACAACTAGTGTCTTAGTGTTTAACATAGTATGAAAACTAAGTTTATGTATTATTTCTACCGTGACGAGTCACCAGACATCTATAGCATTTCTATCACTACCTTGCTTTGCTAAAGGTAAGAACCTCTACAAAATTTTATATACTGCTATAAACTGTGATACAACCATGTTAAATGCTGATCCTTGGTATAGCAAGTTAAATCTTCACATGTTACATTATTTTAGACCACACCATGCTTAGGAAAGTTCTTATATCTCTCACATGTTTAACAACGGGGTTATGGGGAACAGATAGTTGAGTACGTGATCATGCCCCCTTTACAGTAGCGAGCAAAGTTTTATTTTATATGTTACTACGTCGTAGGCCTTTGTCTCAAAGCGGATTTGTGCGTATGTACGTCTATCGCCGTATCACTTGTACGGAAGTACATTTCATTATGTGCCCCTGCACATTGTACACCTATTAACGATCACGTACCTGCTACAATTTTAAATATTACATATATATCCGTCTCCATAACATATGTATCCTTGCCATGATAAATTATGATATGACATGATTCATGTTCATTACACTCCTGTTCATTTCATGTTTTGTATATTTAGTTTGCTAGAATCAGTACTTGCTCCCGTCCTGACAGGATAACGTTGTAGGTATACTTTCTGAGGAGGAGTTGCTTTATGATTCCTATTATGGAGTTGCTGCCGAGGACCAGGCTATACTTTACGAGGATGTACCTGCAGGAAAACTCGTCTAGTTTGTTTATTTACTTGGAACTTTTGAGAGTAGTCATGTATTAGACTATACATTTTATAACTGGACTTGTATCCAGTTTTACATTATGGACTTGTACTTGGAACATATTTTTATACGAGACAACTTTTTGTGTTTGGAACATTTCGAACTCTTTATTACATATAGAACTTTTAGCACACTTTAGTCTTATCTTGTTATCTTTAGAACGCTTACTACGCTTTATCACAAGCGTAGGCTGGACATGACTCGGCCCGGCCCAACAATTTGGGTAGCGGATCGTGACACATAGTCATCCATAAAATGTATATTACCTATCTAGTATACATAACTATTTGCAAAGTATTTATAGATATAAAAAATATATAATTATTAACAAAATATGCAACACATCCGAGTTTGAGCTATGAATGAGATTGGGCCAAATGGTATACGAAATGGTCCTAATGAACTCTAGGGAAAATCAAGTAGAAATTCTATAGGAACCCTTATTCCTATTGGCGTGTAGAAGAGCTCTCTGTGAGTTGCTAGGAATAGAATCTTTAGGTTAGGGCAAAATTAAACAGATCAAAATAATTCTGATATGGTTTCTCAATGGTGATAAGAGGCCAAACAATATAAACCTAGAACATGGATATAGTCTTAATAGTATCTGGAAATCATGCATATCTGAAATTACTTGAACTATAATTCATGCCCCGCCAATGTACATCTGGCTGCAATGAACTCTTGGCTTCGTGACTCAAAGAATGAAGGTATCGAATAATCTCTCAACTTTACCAATTTTCAAATGATATTGACAGAACAACTCAAGTTGTCGAAACATGATGCATCTAGGATATAATCTTAATAGTATCCGAAAACCTATACATACCTGAAATCACTTCAACTTAAAGTTGTTTCCAAACATAAAAGTTTGGTTTCTACAAAGTAAAAAAGAATAAAAGAGTACAATTAATTTCTGGAGAAGTACAACTATAAGAATCTGATTAGAAGACGATCACTTTATCCCTTGGACGATGTGATATCGAAGACACGAGCCTCTAGAGGATGCACCATCACTTTAGCAGAAGATTATGATCATTAGTGATGCTTTAGAACTGATTTGAAACTCTGTTTATAGAGTATTGAAATAACTATTTTCTGAGTTGCATGCACTTCAAGTTGTGCGCCTTCTATCCAGTTGTACGAACGGTTACTTGAACTACTGGGGACGCATGACATCCTTTGAGTGAAATGTGCGTGGTCATGGTCATTATAGTGGACATGTTCTTCGAGATTAGTGGCATACCTGCCACATCATCCTGTTTCTGAATAAAAGTTGATCAGGTGGCGCCAAAACTCTAGGTGGTGCGCTGTGCGCAACGAGACTTTTTGGCACCTTTGACTAGGTCTTTTATGTTATGACAATTGATTCTTGTGCTTCTTGATAACTTACGCAAGCTAGCTGTTAGAATTAATTGCCTGCTAAAAGAAATCTCCTCGAGCGTCGCGTTATACGGGATTCGAATGGATTTTCTTCGACTAACGAGCTGTCAGAGGTGTCAATAATGATGGCAGCCGTTACAGCTTCCCGAGAATGCTTGCCACGTAGAGCTCGCACATACAGGCTTAAGCGCAACCTGAGATGGCATAGACGCAACCTGAGACTGGCACAACTTCATGATTTGGCACCACTTGATGCTAGAGCTTTGTCGAGAGGGGCGCCCATTAATTTTTAGACTCCTTCAAGACCCCCTTCAAAGTTTTGAAAGATTTCAAAATTTAAAATACATTGAATTAGAAAATTTGACACGACTTACGCCAGTCAATGTTTAACAAATTCTGCTTTTTTAGCGCAAGTTGCACAATAGTTTCGGAATACCCGTTTGGCTATAAATAGCTGTTCAAAGAGGATTTTTAACTTTTTACTGAAAGTTATTTTCCTCAAACTCTTCATCTTCTTCTTCCAAACTCCCGAAGCTCCTACGACGATCGTCAAAGGGCACCAAAGAAGTCCACCGCCGATAAGGGAAAGGCCATTGTCGGGTCCTCATCGTGCGCATTACCACCGAGAGCACCTCGTTATGCGCCTCTATCATCGAGAGCTGAACAAGCCAACCCACCTCTCGAAGGTTCATAGAACAAATTGACCATCGCTTAGGCGCCAGTGAACAAACAAATCTAGAGTCAATCATCTCATTTAGAGTTTTTTGATTGATTTACACATTCTGTAACGTACGCCACCTCTTTTTAGAGTGTAGGCGCGCACTATATTTACTCGTGCCTGCTCTTTTTAGAATGTTGGCTGCGTCAAAATTATACTGTTTGTTTTTACGAACTGCATTGCGCTTGTTTCGAATTTGTGTCTTCTGACTTGCGCGAATACACCCTTCAAACATGTGCATTTCAAGTTTGCACTAGGCGCAACTTGATAACTTGTACAATATAGATCTTAAATTCATATTAATCCTGAACAGGCACCAACCACACTCTGTAGGCTTGTGCAACATGGAATCATGCACAACCTAAATTATATTAGATGCTCGCTCAACCTGTGACTTCGCACAACCTGTATAAAATTTATATACTGTTATATAGGCTTCATAATTAAACTTTCTTTCTCTTCTTTTTTGTAGTTGATCTCAGAGAAGACCCTAATGCTGAAAGATATGCTTTGGCCTTCAATGTCTCAGAATATCGAGAAGACTTATCCCACGTTCAATACCCTCAATATGATCTTCCTGAGTCCCGAAGTGTTATGCTCGCAGCTCAAGAGAATCTCACTTTATTATGCTTGACGAATGGCGAGCCTTTGGAAAGTCTGGACAATGTCGTTCATAAGAAACCAGCTTTCTTGTTTAGAGAGGCGATCAAGAAGACGTCCCAACCCAAAGTGAAGAGAGAAGACAGATTTTATCAATGTGGGGACATAATCATGTACCTCACAGAAATGTCGAGACACTTACCTTTGTCTTGATATATATTTTCTAGTTATCTCCGATGTATGGCTTGGGATCTGACTCCGATTCAATAGGCCAGAGTCGGCAGGATATGCTACAGATTGGGTCCGCAGAACAAGGATTTGTTCTATAGCACTTCGGAGAGATACAGCTCCCATCTGAGATGTTTGAGACCAAGCTGTATACCTCCTAAAGATTTATCAATGCTGCTTCCCGTTAGAGTACCTATCTTCGTGAACATGTTTGTGATGGCTGAAGGAAGATACCCAGACCAAACCATGCGCTTGACAGGCTTAGTGAACCCTGACATGAAGTGCTGGAACAGTGTAGTGGTCTCGGTTTTGGATCATTTTAAAGATAAACTTCTCGAGTTAGAGCTCTATGATCCTATCTGGACCACTGCTCATGGCTTTTGCCCGAATGCTCACATATTTTTGGCTTTATTTGAAAGATATAATGAGAGGACCGGTACTTTCATGATGCCTCATGGGGAAATCGGCTTCGTACTTAATGAAATGACGTATCATTCACATTTGCCAATAGATAAAAACCCATATGAAGAATATGTGCCAACAAATGAGGAATTGGATACTCTCTCAGCAGAGAACCCTAAGATGGTGGCTGTGTTCGAAGAAATATTATGCCACTATATGATCTGTTCCCTTTATTACAAGAGTGCTTCCAAAGGGACTTGCTATACTACCAAATGGCTACCATAATTGTTTTTGGGGCATGCTCATAGTGAAAAGATCGTCGAGAGTCAAGCTTGCGATCCTTGTTTTTTCAAACCGCTCAGCCGCAGCGATATAGAGAAATTGATAGAAAAAACTAAGCATTATGATAACATCTTGGATGTAGATTGGCACTCATTCCACTACAAGAAAAAACCCTTTTTACAACGTTGAAAAATCGTTGTAAAAGGTCTTTTACGACGTTCAATAGAAGGTCGTTATATCCAGGGTTGTAAAAGGGGGGGATATCTTTCACAATGTTCATTTGAACATTGTAAAAATGTTGTAGACGTTCTTCTCATAACAGTTTATAAACATTGTTGAAATTTCTAAAATCTGACCAACACTTTTCTACGATATTTTTTAAATATTGTAAACAATACTTTTAAAACAAATTGCATATGTTGTAAATATAATTTCAACAATATTATGCAACTGCGGTAAAAACAATATCTACCACGTTCAGTAAACATTGTACATCTATTTTATACAACAATGTACAAATATTGTAAAAAAGTTTATACAACTTTTACAAAATGTTGTATATTTTATTCAATCATGTTTGCCTAATATTGTAATAAATATTTGTATGTTGTAATTATAATATCAACAATAATTTAAAGTATTGTAAATAAATTTTACAATATTTAGAAACGTTGTTAAAATATTATCTTACAACAATTTTGGCACGTTGTTGATAAAAAGAGTTTATACAACTTCTACAAAATGTTGTATATTTTATTCAATCATGTTTTCCAAACATTGTAATAAATATTTGTACGTTGTAATTATAATATCAACAATAATTTAAAAATATTGTAAATAAATTTTACAACGTTTAGAAATGTTGTTGAAATATTATTTTACAATAGTGTTGAAACGTTGTTGATTATGTTTCCATTTTAAAAAAATACAATTTACAAATAAAAATATATTGAATCCAATTATAATACTAATACAAATACACAAATACAAATACATTATTCTAATTTTCGCTTCCTGTTGTCGTTGTTGTTGTTGCTAGCGCTGCTGCTCTTACTACCGTTGTTGTTGCTACTGCTGCTCTTATTGAACAGATCTTCCATGCATTCAATTAGGAACTCCACATTCCTCTCTATAAACGGAGTAGTTGATAATTTTAGGCGATCATAATCACACTACAAGGAAACATAAACACATATAAGATAAAGAAAAAACAAATATTATCAGTTAAAATTGACATGACAAATCTGGTGGAAGTTGACTGAAAATACAACACCTGTGCAACAGGGGACTCTGGCTCCAGTTCTTTTATGAATGCACTGATTAGTGCAGAATTAGAAACTTTTATCTGTATATTTGGAGAACATGGAAGAGCATGAACAAGAATGAATAGCTACAAGATATGATCTGACAGTTATCATAAATTAATCAATACATAGTTGCATCTCCTACTTTCAAACTTTAAAGTGCAATTTACAAGTAAATTAACTCAAGTTGCAGTTTGAGGAGACAGTAAAGAACTTACAGGGATTTCCTCAAAAATATCAACCCAAGATAGTTTCTTTTCCCTTAACCTGAACAAAAGCCAGAAGCATGAGAACATTATAGGCACTGATCCTACATAACAGATAGGTAGAAGATAAGTTCATACTTCTCTCCAGTAAAATTGTTTTTGTGGTAAAGATCCACAAAGGTATCAGAGATCTTCAATGCCTTGAGAGCCAAAACACCTTGATTGGACCTTGCAGGGTCATATATAATGCAGACACATCGTAGAATATTTTCCTACAATGAGAAAGGAATTAGAATAGGGTTAAAGTAACCCCAACAGAGGGTTCTAGAGATAGGAGTGTTACATTCATAAAAATATATAATCAAAAGGATGCACACATCAAAAAGGACAGACTAATATATGCATGTCATGCACCACGGAGTGTATCACCTAGGAGTCTAGAACCAAATTAGGACTGAGTGTATCACCTACAATTTTAGGCATACCTGGTTGGTAAAGTAGGATTGGGCACTTTAAGTTTTTCCTTTTTCTTTTCCTGTAATTTACTTCTCTGTAATAGAGGCTGGTACTGATTCGTGTTTCAAATTTTCTTATATGAGTCAAAAATGCTTACAACATAGTTCTTCACAAATTTGGGGATCACATGACTTTTATTGGAAGTTTGTTTGACATAAAACAAACAATGCAGTAACTTATTTTGATGTGAATAGAAAAATATGACAAGTAAACAAACCTATTTTAACATTAATAAAGATTAAGGTTTCGCCCCCCAATATCATCTTGAAAATATTTCTTAAAATAATATCAAGTTCTATCCAAAAAGGGATTTGATGGGTCAAAGCAATTTTTATTGTTCAGAGAAGTTGCAACAACAAAATGATTAGCAAGCATAGGGTAAGTGTGTGAAAATCAAACAAATTAGTAATTTTATGATGGAGCCAGATAAAATTAAATTTGGATATTATATTGTAAGAAAATTTAAACTAGGAGCCTTCTGGGTAAAAAAAAGAAGAAGAAGCAAGAATAAGGTGAGGAGGAAAAGAACAACACTCTTTATTAAGTATTAACAAAAAAAATACCAGTGACTCCACTAAATCGATTGCAAAGCTTTTCAACAAGAGTTCCATTTGCTTATCCTGTAGAACAATAAGAAGAAAGAGTCAATCGATAACATGAGACAAATTTGAGTCAACTCAAGGGGCAAGTCATTGATACCTTCTTGATAAAATTTATCAAAAATTGCATAATGTTGAAGAAAGATTCGGCTTTAAGATTTTGGCTGGACAATCTACCAAGGATATCTGGAAGTAAATTATAAATCGGACTGTTACCTACAAAAGGGAAGGTAGCATATGTCAAACTTGACGCAAAAACAGTATAATCAAAGGCAACAATTTTACCTTTCTTTGACAACTCATAAAAGAAGATTCTAGCAAGACTTGAGATTCTTTCGTCCTCATCTTCTATCCTTACAGCCATCTCATTTATGTATCCCTTTACCTGATTGATTATATTCCAAGTGTAATCATAATGTGAATAATGAAATAGAAATTTAATTTTGGTTTTTCATCCTTCCATACCTTCATCATGTCATTTAAAATGAGATGAGAAAGCACCAGAACAGCATTTTTCCTAACATATACTGAAGGATCTCGTAAACGAGCATACGTATTCTCAGTCTAGGGTTCTAAGAGGTTTGGAAAGCGAACTGCCAAGTCTCTAAGAGCTATTATGCAGTTGGAACGTACAGTTTCTGATGGCGCATTCTCCGCAACAGTGAACAGAAGTTGAAGATTTGCTTCACTGATATTTTGTTAGTGTAATATTAATATGCTATCATTCATTTAAACAATGAGGTTGATGATGCCAATATGCAATTCTTACCAAAATACTGCATCAATAATCATTAGTCTGCAAAGAGCAAGCATCACAGAAGCCCGCAGTTTCGAAAACTGTAATATGACAAAGAAAATTATTTATTATTTTAGATAGATAATGTTAAGAAGCAAAATGTTGAAATAACCATGCAATAGAACAAAGAAAAATTAAATTTGATCATGCAAGAAAAACTTCAGTATTCAACTACCTTTTGCATCAAACTGAAATTTCTACAAAGCTTTGAAAGAAAAGGTGCACAATAGCCAATAAGTGTTTTTTCAGTCGCACAACTAGATACAATTTCTTTCTCCGCTCTTTCAGAAAGTGAATCAATTAATGCATCCTCAGACACACCAAGGCCCAACTCAGCATTTATGCCCGCAACCTGTCAATGAGATATTAAGGTTTTAGAAAAAGCACAAAAATTTAGGCCTGTTAGATTAAAAGCAACATGTCAAAACTCCTAACTGACCCTGACCTCAGTTGCCTCGGCAGGATCGTCATTACTAGCCTGGGATTCAAGCCTTGATCTCTCTTTCTTTGATATCTGTTTCTGGATTTTTCTAACACAAGACTCGATGTAAACCAACTGACTCGGTGCAATATGGCTTATAACAAAAAGAATCTACCAAGCTTTGATGCTGGTACTGTGGAAAGGAAGTTGATTTGCTCATCTGATCCATAGGACACTCCATCAGTTCCATTATAACCAAACACAGCGATACGAACCCTTCCTAGCTTCTTACTTGTAGTGATGTTATCTACGGTGAGGGAGTGATTAAAGTATCAATTGTTGATTGAAGTATCAATTGTTCACATAAGATACTGAAGTATCAGAGAGGAGTTATTGTTTACAGTGTTCTACCTTAACCTGGAATACAGCCGCAATGAAGGAGAAGACAATGAAGGGAAGTAGTAGGCAATGTAGTGAGAGTGCCAGACTCTTTTCCTTTTATTTCTCAGTATCAGAAAGTTAACAGAGTAGTTAGTTACCTTCAATATTCAGACAGTTAGCTAATTAGTGCTCATTCAGATTAGTGAGTGCCCAGTCAGCTAATTGAGTTGTCTAGCTCATTATGAAGGCCACGTCCGCAAGAAGGATAAGGGAAGTTAGTTAGCATTTGGACTGGGGCTGCACATGGTATCAGATCTATAAATAGAGATTAGGAGTATCACAGAGAAGGGAAGAGAATTGAAGTTTATTTCTTGTTTTCCAAGTCTTTTCATACAGCATTTTCCTTTTAGCATTTTACTTCCATGTACTTCTTTTCCAATTTACATCAGTAAAGCAAACCCTAGTTACAATTCTCCATTCAGAGTCTTTTCTTCCTTCCTACTGTCGAATTCTTCTATGTTTTAATGGCAAGCCACACCCGAGCTGCAATAATGGTGAATCAGTTAGGACAGGCTCCTAACAATTTGGTATCAAAGCCTCTGATCTCAAGCTGTTGGAGCTCTCGACAAGCGTCGCCGGAGGAGCCTCGTCGCCGAACCATGGAAGAGCGCTTCCGATCTCTCGAAGGTACGATTCTAGACCAAGATCAAAAATTAGATCTGTTGGAAGAGGGGATGAGAGGATCTAGGAAGAAAGTGCTGGCATAACCCTATTTTTCGGTCGTAGAGCCACCGCCTCCGCCACCACCACCCACGTCGGATCCGTACGACGGCTATCCACCACTGATGACGGCCTCGTCCTTTTCCGATCAGTACCAACAATAATATATTGTCCAGTCATCATCGTACTATGCTCCTCCACCCATGGATCTGTGCCAGCAGCAGTGGCCGAACCCAACACCTCCATCTCATCCGTTGTTTCTGCAGCAACAACAAGAGCAGTATCCGTAGTATCCAACATCACTGCAGCCGTACACGAACTCGACATCGTCAGCATGGAATCAGCAACCGTCGTCGTATTCTCCTATATTGCCGCTGCAACATCCGTATTGTACGTACGGCTGCTATCCGTTGTTGTATGTGGATCCTTCGCCACCGACGATGATGAATCATGAGCAACAACAGCAGTGCCAACCGGCCACATACGTGTTTGATGAATTGGCTGAGAGAAAGGAAGCATGTAGGGGACTTAACAATGAGGTCTTGATATCTGACAAAATGCAACAACCAATGCATCGAGCTGGACATGGGGATCTTCTTAACATCCAAGACAACCATCAACCAAGGTCTGGCCCTCTTATTAATGGCTCAGACAAAGAAGTGCAGCTGTTAGAGTCAAATGGTAAGCAGTACCAAGTGTGCCCATCTCCACAAGAGGCATCACAAGTAAATGCCTCAGTTCATGCTATTGTGGTATCCATACTGGATGAGTATAAAAAGGTAAGCAAAGTCTTAAGTATGTTGGATGAGGACCAAATATCTGGAGTTGGGAAGTCGAAGAAGCTGTCTAATGCATCTCCACTTCTTGCAGTGGATACTGGTAAACCTAATAATTTTGTAACTGAAGCTTCGACTCAGAAGCAGGTTGTTCAGAGCATTGGGGAACTAACATCATTCGGATCATTAGATGATGATTTGTTTGGAAGTGACATTATTGTTGATATGAGCACGAATGGGAGTAGAAGTGAAGATACTTTAATTAAGGAGAAAGATAATGGTACTGTAACCGAGGAGAAAGATGGTAGTGAACCTCATATAGACAAGCATACTGTACATGAAGAGCTCAATAAAGTGACAATTGAAGCTGAAGATGAAACTGAATCAGGTATCGTACAAGCCAATGTAGTTAGTCTTCTTCAACCTGATATACTGAACAATGGGCATGTTGTCACGATCCGCTACCCAAATTGTTGGGCCGGGCCGAGTCATGTCCAGCCTACGCTTGAGATAAAGCGTAGTAAGCTGTTCTAAAGATAACAAGTTAAGACTAAAATGTGCTAACAGTTCTATATGTAATGAAGAGTCATAAATGTCACAAACACAAAAGTCATCTCGTATATCAATAAGATCCAAGTACAAGTCCAAAATGTAAAGCCGGATACAGGTCCAGTCACAAAATATATAGTCTAATACATGACTACTCTCAAAAGTTTAAAGTAAATAGACAACTAGACGAGTTTTCCCGCAGGTACATCCTCGTAAGATAAAGCCTGGTCCTCGACAGTAACTCCATAATATGAATCACAAAGCAACTCCTCCTCAGTAAGTATACCTACAATGTTATCCTGTCAGGATGGGAGCATGTACTGATTCTAGCAAGTTAAATATACAAAACATGAAATGAACATGAATATAATAAACTGGAAATATGGCACATCATAATCTATCATGGCAAGGACACATATATCATAGAGACAAATGTATATATAATGTTTAAAACTGTAGCAGGTACGTGATCGTCAATAGGTGTACAATGTGCAGGGGCACATAGTGAAATGTACTTCTGTACAAGTGATACGGCGATAGATGTACATATGCATAAATCTGCTTTGAGATAAAGGCCTACGGCGCAGTAATCATATAGAATAAAACTTTGCTCGGTAAATACATACGGAGAAGGGGGCATGATCACGTACTCTACTAACAGTTTCCCCATAACCCAGATTCTAAACATATGAAAGATACACAAACTGTCCTAAGCATGGTAGGGACTGAAAATAAATACAACATGTGAAGATTTAACTTGCTACCCCAAGGATCGCATTTAACATGGTCGGAATTGCAGTTTATTGTTGTAACAGTATGTAAAGTTTGTAGAAGTACTTGTCTTTAGCAAAGCAAAGCAGTAATAGAAATGCTATAGAAACCTGGTGACTTATCACTGTAGAAATAACACATAAACTTAGTTTTTATGCTAAGTTAAACACTAAGACACTAGTTGTGTGATACGACTTTCTGACTGGACACCTAGCCAAATGATGACTTTAGCATAGGAGACCAGCGTGGGGTGACACAATACCCTAACTAACTTTATAGGGCCTTTACACTAGTGTAGGGTGATGTTCAATACGACTATAACTCAAAATAACACAAAAGATTGCAAGTCGTAACTATTTAATAAATAAATCAAACTGTACACTTTGTTCCAATAATTTTTGAGATAGACAGAATATTCAATTTTATATAAAATAAAGTACCATACTGATGCTTGTTAATTATATAAATTTATAATAATTTTTAGGAATTTATAAACCCTCATAGATATTTATTAAAAATCAGCTAACATATGCATCCTGAAAATAAGTTATGTTTTCCTATTTTTATAAAATAACAAAATAATTATTAAATGATAAAAAAATTATAATAAATTAGCTAAATTAACATAGTATTTAAATAAAAAATTTCCCAGATTTGTACATCAATTAAAATATATATAAAAATTCAAAAACAGTAAGTAACAATTTCTGACAAATAATTTATTAATTATTTACTATTTTGTCCATGTATTCAAAATTGAACCGAAGTCCAGATACAGGACCCAGAGCCATGAATAAAGTCCAATATGACTTATACAGACTCTGAATATATTAGACACAATTGGGCCCAAAAATCCATGCTAGGTTTGGACATCAATTGGCCATGATTATAAAATACAGTAATATATACATAAATATATTTAAAGTGCTAAAATATACAAATCACAAATTTATATAATAAAATAACTTGTAAAATTTTACATAATAATATTTAGCACCAAAATTTGTATTTGAAAATATATACATAATTA
Organism: Iris pallida; assembly: GCA_029216955.1. Taxonomy (NCBI): domain Eukaryota; kingdom Viridiplantae; phylum Streptophyta; class Magnoliopsida; order Asparagales; family Iridaceae; genus Iris; species Iris pallida. Next base: position 7,039,211 of record JANAVB010012999.1, on the reverse strand, counting down.
TACAACAAATACAATTATATATATACATAAATATATAGGAATTCATAAATATATATATATATATATATATATATATATATATATATATATATATATATATATATATATTTTTTATATATATATATATATATATATATATATATATATATATATATATATAATAAATATACATATATATATATATATATATAAAATACTAAATATAAATTATATATATATACATAAATATAGTATATATATATATATAATAGTATATATAATAATATATATAGATATACAAATACATATACATATATATACATATATATAAAAAAAATATATATATATATATATATATATATATATATATATATATATATATATATATATTATATATATATATATATATATATAATAATAAAACTAAAACTAAAACAAAATATATATATATATATATATATATATATATATATATATATATATATATATATATACATATATACATATATACAATAATAAAACTAAAACAAAAAATATATACATATATATAATAATAAAACTAAAACAAAACAAAAAAAAAGGAAAAGGGGGGCTCGAACTCGGCCAGGAACAAGGGGGTTTTAGCGCGCTCCGGGCTGGCCAAGGGGTCAGCCCGAGTCAGTTGTTAGGAAATGGGTTAGGGTTATATTTATTATGGTTTAATTTAATGGGTTTCAAACCCAATAACACCAAACTAAACCCTATAACCCAATAACATGTTTTTCGTGTCCTGACAGTTAAGGACACGAAAAACGGTCGAGTCATGTGTCCGGGTCGTGCACGACACGTACGAATCGAAATAGTCGTGTCCAACCCTACCACGAGATTCGTCGAGACTCGGCGAGTCACATAGGTGAATACGAGACACAATAGGACACGAGAGACTAAAAAGGCACGTACGTATCCAGTGAGGGGTTGCTGTCGAGGGTGCTATACGGCGGAGGAGTCGTCGTGGTCGGCGGTGGAAGGCGGCGCTGTGTTCATCTCGGCGAGACGCGTCGAGTGGTGGTGGTTTTGGCGGCCGAAGTGGTCTGTAGGCGTCGGGCTGGGTAGGGGTGATCTCCGGCGAGGCTGGTCGGTGACGACGGATCGATGGCGGTGGCTTAGGGCGGCTGTAGTGGTCTAGTGAGTCTAGGGTTTGGGTTTTGGGGGTCGGGGGCTATTTATTGGGAGATAGGGCGGTTGAAATTTGGGTTTGAATTAGGATTAGGGTTAGGGTTATGGCGAGGGTTAGTCGGAGACGACGACAGCGCGGCGGTCGTCAGGGGGTGGTTGGGATTATGGTTTTGCAGAAAAACCCCCCGAAGATTGGGATATTACACAAATGCCCACCGCCTTAGTTAATGCAAATATCAAATTTGCATACAGACCCCCGCTATGGTTTTATGCAAAATTTAATTTGCACAGACAATTAGGATTTCCAAACAATACTTAAAACAATTAAAACTATTACAAAATGATATTAAAACAAATCAATTAATTACAAAATAATATATTTTGATTTAAAAATTATTTAAAACTTATTTAAAAATTTTAGAAAAATTCCTAATTATTATATTAATTCATTTTAAATATATATAGAAGCTATTTCAAATTATAAAAATACTATTTTGAAATCTAGGGGCTTATAAATCTTCCCTCCTTGAAAAATTTTGTCCTCGAAATTCACAAGGATAGAAAACTCTACAAACATTCTAATATAGAAAGTAATACAAAGAATGACTAAGGCTTATTATTAAGACTAACCTTTAAGGTATCAAGCTGGAATGGGTGGTTCCCTCGCAGCTGTTGGGTCGAATAAGTAAGGATATCTCTCCCTCATGTCCGACTCCCTCTCCCAAGTAGATCCACCCGGAGAGTGACGGCTCCAAGCTACTCGTACTAAGGGTATAACTTGTTCCTTAGCCTCTTCTCCCTCATGTCCAATATCTCCACTGGCTGCTCAGTGACTGCAAGGCTCGGTCCGATCTCCAACTCTGAATGATCTAGCACATGGCTGGGGTCCGAAACATATCTCCTCCGCTGAGATACGTAAAAGACATCGTAAACTCCTGCTAGATTGGGTGGAAGTGCAACCCTGTAAGCTACCTCTCCGATCCTGTCAAGTATCTCGAATGGCCCGATGTATCTGGGGCTCAACTTGCCTCCTCGTCCGAACCGGATCGTCCCTCTAATAGGTGATATCTTCACTAGCACCATATCTCCATCAGCTAACTCCATCGGTCTGGGACTAGCATCGGTCCAGTATTTCTGTCTGTCCTGAGCGACTCTGAGCCTGTCTCTGATCATCTCGACCTTCTCTGCTACATCCGTGATCATTTCTGGCCCAAGCATAACTCTATCCCCAACATCGTCCCAAAAGAGCGGTGTATGGCATCGTCGTCCATATAGTGCCTCGAAAGGAGACATACCGATGCTGGCTTGGTAACCGTTGTTGTATGAAAACTCTATCAAGTACAGATGGCTCTCCCATGATCCGCCAAAGTCCAGCACACAAGTCCTCAGCATGTCCTCTAGCGTCTGTATCGTCCTCTCGGACTGCCCATCTATCTGCGGGTGGTACGCTATACTGAACTTGAGCCGACTGCCCAACTCCTCCTGCAAGCTCCTCCAGTAGTGGGACGTGAATCTATTGTCTCGGTCCGACACAATGCTCACTGGTACTCCGTGCAAGCGAACTATCTGTTGCTTGTATAGCTCCGCCAACTTCTCGGTGGAAAGCCCCACCTTGAAGGGTATAAAGTGCGCACACTTCGTCAGCCTGTCCACGATGACCCAAATGGCATCCTTCCCTCCTTGGGAACGAGGGAAGCCCTGAGACGAAGTCCATCGTAATGTGTTTCCACTTCCACTCGAGAATGGACAACGGCTGCAATAGACCAGCTGGCCTCTGGCGCTCAGCTTTGACCTGCTGGCAAACTAGGCATCTCGAAATGAAATATGATACATCCCTCTTCATTCCGTGCCACCAAAGATGTTTTTACAAGTCATGGTACATCTAGTTAGCACCAGGGTGAATAGAATATCTCGATCGGTGCGCCTCCTGCAAAACTGTCTCTATCAGCTCTCCCTTCGGCACGCATAACCGACTGTCATGCCTCAAGGATCCATCCTCTGCTACGGTGAAGTCATCTAGCAATCCACCTAAAGCCTGGGCTCAAAGTCTGCGAAGGCTCTCATCTGTAGACTGTGCCTCCTTGATCTGCTACATCAAACTTGACTGAATGTCAAGTGCCATCATCTGTGTCACTGATCCTGGCGGAACTATCTCGATACCGAGCTTCTCCAGATCTTTTCGCAAATGTCGATCTATCATCAGATACCATGCCATCGGATGCCTGCTCAGCGCATCCGCAACCACATTTGCCTTTCCGGGGTGATACTGTAAATCGATGTCGAAGTCCTTCATCAACTCCAACCATCATCTTTGCCTCATGTTCAGCTTTTTCTGCGTGAACACATACTTTAAGCTCTTGTGGTCGGTAAAGATTTCCATACACTCTCCGTATAAGTAGTGTTTCCACAACTTGAGTGCAAAGATCACCGCAGCTAACTCTAGGTCGTGAGTAGGATAGTTCCACTCATGAGTCCGTAATTGCCTAGATGCATAAGCAATCACTTTTCCATGCTGTTGTAGGACACATCCTAGCCTCTTTTTCGAAGTATCACTGTATATGGTGAAACCTCCAGACCCTAAAGGTAATGTCAGAACTGGAGTGGTCGTTAGCCTCCTCTTCAGCTTCTCAAATGCTGTATGGGAGTCCTCTGACCAGATGTACTATGTGTCATTCTACGTCAGTTTTGTCATGGGTTCAGCTATCCTAGCAAAGTCCTGAACGAACTTCCTATAATAGCCGGCTAAACCCAGAAAGCTCATGATCTCTGAAACTGACGTCGGAGCCTTCCATGTCTCAACGGCAGCAATCTTTCTGGGATCCATCGAGATCCCCTCTCCAGTGACTATATGACCGAGAATCTCCACCCGGTCTAAAAAGAACTCGTACTTCGACAATTTGGCATATAACCTCTCTTGCCTCAAAATCCCTAAAACTGTCCGCAAGTGCTCTGCGTGCTCCTCTGGCGTCTTCGAGTATATCAGAATATCGTCAATAAATACTACGACGAACTTATCCAGATAATGGTGAAATATCTTATTTATCAAATTCATAAAGACAGCTGGCACATTTGTGAGACCAAATGGCATCACCAGAAACTTGTACTGCCCGTACTTCGTGTTGAACGTCGTCTTCTGGATGTCTACAGCACTGACTTTCACCTGGTGGTAACCGAATCTCAAATCTATCCTGAAAAACACCTTCGCCCCACTCAACTGGTAGAACAAATCATCTATCCTGGACAAAGGATATTTGTTCTTAATGGTGATGGTATTCAACGCCCGGTAGTCAATGCACAACCGAACTATACCATCCTTCTTCGGCACAAAGAGCACTGGCACTCCCCATGGAGAAGCACTAGATCGAATGAAACCCTTTTTCAATAGGTCATCAATCTGCTCATTTATCTCTACGGCCTCTTTGTGGTTCACTCTATAGCAAGCCCGGGATACTGGTGATGAACCCGGTACTAAATCTATAGTGAAATCCACATCTCTGTCAGGCGAAAGTCCTGAAAGATCCTCTAGGAATACATCCATAAACTCCCTAATGATAGGGTGTGGCAGTGCTATCTTCCAACTGTCGCACAACAGTTCGGCTCTAGGCTGATCTCCGGTCCTGTCCTCCTGACACTGAATGGTGTCGTACCTGGGGGACTGAACAGAATACTACCCTCATGACAGTCTATAGCTGCATGGGCATAGCTAAGCCAGTCCATCCCCAATATGATATCATACCCGGGGAGTGGCATCACAAAGAATCGTCCCCTAAACTCTCTCCCAGCTATAGTAATAGAGCATCTATAGATAGCTCTAATGGGCACTGGTCTGCCTCCCGTCATTACTCTACTCATCTCCTCGGTAGGTGTAGCTACTAAGTAGTGTTTATGCATAAACTCTAATGACAGGAAGCTATGAGATGCACCGGAATCAAACAAGCATAGAGCTAGAAAAGTATGCAAATAAACATGACCTGTGATGATGTCAACCAAATAATCTGGCTCTGAAACCTGCTCCGGCTCCGGCTCAAGAACCAGACTATAAGTCTTCCTCTGGGGTCCCTTCTGCTGTTGTAGATGTTGTCCCAACCTCTGCTGCTGAGTTGAAAGCGGCGGTCCTCTAGACGGTGGTCCGGCACTTGATACCCTGGCTACTGGGCACTTCCGAAGCTGGTGGGTAGCAGTCCCGCAAGCTAAGTAATACTTCAACCACTTTCTGCAGACGGAGTAATCATGCCCTGGTCTGCGGCAAAATATACACAGAGCTCCCTTCTGCGGCTAAGGTCCCGGGGCTCTAACTGGTGGGGTTGGGTGATAAGGTACGGAAGGAAGGTATATCTGCTGGTACGGCATCGATGCTCTCGGCTGGAAAGCCTGACGCTTCGATGGTCCCTCGAGGTATACAAAAGCCGGCCTCTTGCAAGATAGTAGATGCTCCTCTATGCTCCGAGCCAACTCTAGGCTCTCGTAGTAGTCAGTCGTACCGTTCGCCACTATAAGAATGCCAATGTTTGGAACTAGACCATGGCAAAACCTACGCGTCATCTCCTCAGGGTCTGCAACTAGACTAGGAGCAAAACGGCTCAAACGACTAAACTCTACTGCATACTCGTCAACAGAACGGTACCCCTGCTGGATGTTCTGGAATCGTAGCCCCATGGCTACCCTAGCAGTGGTCGAGAAGAATTTCTTCTTGAATTGGCTCTTGAACTGATCCCAAGTGGCCTTCCCTCTCGCGAATACCAGCTCATTCTTGAACCAAACTCCTGCCAAGTCTATCAGCAGAAATCCCGCTACCTCGACCTGAAGGTCACTCGGCAACCTAGCTCCAAGGAGCTTCCTCTCTACTGAGTCTAGCCAGTCATCTGCTATAACGATGCCCTCAGTCCCTAAGAACTCCTTGGGGTTCAGACCCATGAAGTCCTTGATTGTCCTTGCTCTCTGCCGTGGCTTTACAAGTAGTGGGACCACGGAACGTTCCTCAGAATGCTCCATGCTCTGACGGAGTAGGGTGGTCTGCTCCTGATGGGTCGTTAGGAACCCCGGGATTAGAGTGAGCAGTTGGTTCCCGTCGAGTATAACGGAAGCCTGGGCAGGTATAATAATGGGTGGTAGTGGGAGTATCGGGTCCTGCTGGGACTGTGATATGGAAGATGGTGGAGGCATTTGGGTTGGTGGATTTGTGGAGTGGGGGAGTATGGTAGGTGGAGGTGAAGGTGTATCGGTCAACTGGTCAACCGACTGGATGGAAAGTGTGCCATTCTCAGGTGTGACATACTGGGATGAGCAGGTGAGCACCATCTAAATAAATAAAAAGGACTTATAAGGACTCTTTAAAGTAAACAATCATAAACAAGAAAATCTAATTATAATAGCGAGCATATGATGTGATGTATTTCCTATGTTGCAATCCTAGTATTCCTCTAGGTGTTCTAAGCGTCATTCCTTAGTGTTGTCTAATTACCTTAAGTTCCTAATTGCAGGCATGCTTGGTACAATGACATAAGCAAACAACTTAGTCAGGGACCTGCATGGGCCACCACTAAAAATATGTCACGATCCGCTACCCAAATTGTTGGGCCAGGCTGAGTCATATCCAGCCTATGCTTGAGATAAAGCATAGTAAGCTGTTCTAAAGATAACAAGTTAAGACTAAAATGTGCTAACAGTTCTATATGTAATGAAGAGTCATAAATGTCACAAACACAAAAGTCATCTCGTATATCAATAGGATCCAAGTACAAGTCCAAAATGTAAAGCTGGATACAGGTCCAGTCACAAAATACATACTCTAAACATGACTACTCTCAAAAGTCCAAAGTAAATAGACAACTAGACGAGTTTTCCCGCAGGTACATCCTCGTAAGATAAAGCCTGGTCCTCGGCAGTAACTCCATAATATGAATCACAATACTTCTCCTCAGTAAGTATATTTACAACGTTATCCTGTCAGGATGCGAGCAAGTACTGATTCTAGCAAACTAAATATACGAAACATGAAATGAACAGGAATGTAATAAACTGGAAATATGGCACATCATAATCTATCATGGCAAAGACACATATGTCATAGAGACAGATGTATATGTAATATTTAAAACTGTAGCAGGCACATAATAAAATGTACTTCCGTATAAGTGATACGGCGATAGATGTACATACGCACAAATCCGCTTTGAGATAAAGGCCTACGGTGCAGTAATCATATAGAATGAAACTTTGCTCGGTAAATACATACGGAGAAGGGGGCATGATCACGTACACTACTAACAGTTTCCCCATAACCCAGATTCTAAACATGTGAGAGATAAACAAACTGTCCTAAGCATGGTAGGGATTGAAAATAAATACAACATGTGAAGATTTAACTTTCTACTCCAAGGATCAACATTTAACATGGTTGGAATCGCAGTTCATTGTTGTAACAGTATGTAAAGTTTGTAGAAGTACTTGCCTTTAGCAAAGCAAAGCAGTGATAGAAATGCTGTAGGAACCTGGTGACTCATCACTGTAGAAATAACACATGAACTTAGTTTTTATACTAAGTTAAACACTTAGACACTAGTTGTGTGATACGACTTTCTTACTAGACACCTAGCCAAATGATAACTTTAGCATAGGAGACCAGTGTGGTGTGACACAATACCCTAACTAACTTTCTAGGGCCTTTACACTAGTGTAGGGTGAGGTTCAATACGACTATAACTCAAAACAACACAAAAGATTGCAAGTCGTAACTATTCAATAAATAAATCAAATTGTACACTTGGTTCCAACAATTTTTGAGATATACAAAATACTCAATTTTATGTAAACTAAAGTACCATAATGATCCTTATTAATTATAGAAATTTATACTAATTTTTCTGGAATTTATAAACCCTCATAGAAATTTATTAAAAATTAGCAAACATATGTATCCTAAAAATAAGTTATATTTTCCTATTTTTATAAACCAAAATATTAATTAAATGCTGCAAAAATAGAAGTAAATTAGCTAAATTAACATAGTATTTAAATATAATTTTTCCTAGATTTTTATAGCACTTAAATTATATATAAAAATTAAAAAATAGCAAGTAACGATTTCTGAAAAATAATTAATTAATTATTTACTATTTTTTCCATGTATTCGAAATTGAACCGAAGTCCAGATACAGGACACAGAGCCATGAATCAAGTTCAATATGACTTGTACAGACTCTGAATATATTAGACACAATTGGGCCCAAAAACCCATGCTAGGTTTGGACATCAATTGGCCAGGATTATAAAATGCAGTAATATATACATAAATATATTTTAAAGTGCTAAAATATACAAGTCACAAATTTATATAATAAATAACTTGTAAAATTTTACATAATAATATTTAGAACTAAAAATTGTATTTGAAAATATATACATAATTATACAACAAACACAATTATATATATATATACATAAATATATAGGAATATATAGGAATTCATATATATATATATATATATATATATATATATATATATATATATATATATATACATATATATATATATATATATATATATATATATATATATACATATATATATATATATATATATATATATATATATATATATATATATATATATATATATATATATATATATATGTATATATATATAATAATAATAATTATACATATATATATATAATACTAAATATAAATTATATACATAAATACAGTATATATATAACAGTATATATAATAATATATATATATACAAATATATATATATATATATATATATATATATATATATATATATATATATATATATATATATATAATAATAAAACTAAAACAAACAAAAGAAAAAGGAAAAGGGGGGCTCAAACTCGGCCAGGAGCAGGGGGGTTTAGCGCGCTCGGGCTGGCCAGGGGGTCAGCCCAAGTCAGTTGTTAGGGAATGGGTTAGGGTTATATTTATTATGGTTTAAGTTAATGGGTTTGAAACCCGATAACATCAAACTAAATCCTATAACCCAATAACCTGTTTTTCGTGTTGACAGTTAAGGACATGAAGAACGGTCGAGTCATGTGTCCGGGTCCTACACGACACGCACGACTCGAACTAGCCGTGTCCAACCCTACCACGAGATTCGTCGAGACTCGGCGAGTCACATAGGTGAATACGAGACACAATAGGACACGAGAGACTAAAAAGACACGTACGTGTCCAGTGAGGGGTTGCTGTCGGGGGTGCTATACGGCGGAGGAGTCGTCGTGGTCGGCGGAGGAAGGCGGCGTTGTGTTCGTCTCGGCGAGACGCGTCGAGTGGTGGTTGGGGTGGCCGAAGTGGTCTGTAGGCGTCGGGCTGGGTAGGGGGTGATCTGCGACGAGGCTGGTCGGAGACGACGGGTCAATGGCGGTGGCTTAGGATGGCTGTGGTGGTCTGGTGAGTCTAGGGTTAGGGTTTTGGGGTTCGAGGGCTATTTATAGGGAGATAGGGCGGTTGAAATTAGGGTTTGAATTAGGATTAGGGTTAGGGTTACGACGAGGGTTAGCCAGAGACGACGATAGCGCGGCGGTCGTCGGGGGTGATTGGGATTAGGGTTTTGCAGAAACCCCCCCAAAGATTGGGATATTACACAAATACCCACCGCCTTAGTTAATACAAATATCAAATTTGCATACAGCCCACCGCTATGGTTCTGTACAAAATTTAATTTGCACAAACAATTAGGATTTTGCAAACAATACTTAAAACAATTAAAACTATTACAAAATGATATTAAAACAAATCAATTAATTACAAAATAATATATTTTGATTTAAAAATTATTTAAAACTCATTTAAAAATTCTAGAAAAATTCATAATAATTATATTAATTCATTTTAAATATATAAAAGCTATTTAAAATTATAAAAATATTATTTTGAAATCTAGGAGCTTACACATGTAGTCCCTAAAACTGAATTTCTAGGAGTAATTGCTATTGATAGTACCCAGTCTGACAGTTGTAGAGAAGATTCTTATAAGCATTATCATAATTCATGTAGCTTTGTTGAGGATCAATTAACAATTTATGACTCTGCACCCCAAGATATCAGTCTGCTCAGTGAATTGGTAGAATCAGGTTATCAGGGAAAGGAGTCTACAACTGATAGCAAAGTGAAAATGAGTATGACAATCAATCTATTCAATTCTGTTGACCCTAAGGATTCAATGATTCTTCTATTTCCCTACTTCTGGAGCATTACATCCCCCATAATGTAGCTACTTAAGGAAACAACAGTAGTTGATATGTCAACAAAATCTGATTTATGGGATCCAGGGGGAAATTCTTGGTTTGCAGACCCTTTTGTTCAGACACGAGGACCTTGTTCGGTTCACTATCAGTTCGTCTACCTTGATAACATCTACCTTCATATGAACTTAGTTTAGTCCAATATCAAGAGTATCGAAGCTCATTCAAGCTATCAAACTAGGAGGCAACTCAATATTTCAAGCTATTCAAGCTTCAATATCACTGATAATGCCTCACCAAATTTCAGTATTAGTGATAGCAGCTCACAAGTATCTGTGATAGTAACCTTTAGCTCTAATTCTGTTACAGTGATAAATGTTCATGTATGGGTTGCCAGGAAGTTGAAGGATTCATTCTTGGATGAAGATGCTAGTTTTCATGTTTTGGTATGGGATCCAGGGATCAAACCTCCAATAAAGGAAAGATGGTAATAGGGACGCTGCCACTTGGGTGCCGTATGAAACGTTCCTCAAAGAATTTTCTTACCTTGACCTTGAGACAAGGTCAATTTAAGGGGTGGGAATTGATACGAACCCTTCCTAGCTTCTTACTTGCAGTGATGTTATCTACGGTGAGGGAGTGATTAAACTATAAATTGTTGATTGAAGTATCAATTGTTCATATAAGATACTAAAGTATCAGAGAGGAGTTATTGTTTACAGTGTTCTACCTTAACCTGGAATAAAGCCGCAATGAAGGAGCAGACAATGAAAGGAAGTAGTAGGCAATGTAGTGAGAGTATCCGACTCTTTTTCTTTTATTTCTCAGTATCAGAAAGTTAACAGAGTAGTTAGTTAGCTTCAATATTCAGACAGTTAGCTAATTAGTGCTTGTTCAGATTAGTGAGTGCCCAGCCAGCTAATTGAGTTGTCCATCTCATTATGAAGGCCACGTCAGCAAGAAGGATAAGGAAAGTTAGTTAGCATTTGGACTGGGGCTGTGCATGGTATCAGATCTATAAATAGAGATTAGGAGTAGCAAAGAGAAGGGAAGAGAATTGAAGTTTTATTTCTTGTTTTCCAAGTCTTTTCATACATCATTTTCCTTTTAGCATTTTACTTCCATGTACTTTTTTGCAATTTACATCAGTAAAGCAAACCCTAGTTACAATTCTCCATTCTGAGTCTTTTCTTCCTTCCTACTGTCGAATTCTACTATGTTTTAATGGCAAGCCACACCTGAGCTACAACAATAGTGAATCAGTTAGGACAGGCTCCTAACACACAGAAGAGAAAGACTTCCTCATCACATCAGCAGCAAAAGCTTTCGGAGTGGGATGTAAAGAATATATGGCGCTAATGGCTTTATCATCAGCAGCATACCAAATCTGTTCAGGAAGTGAGAAATCACATGACTGTTATATGTTTTTCTACATCCTATTCAACTAGGAATAGTATTCGTTCTGTATGTTTTAGTGCTGTTAGTCTTGGATACCAGGAAAGCTTGAATCACATTTGAAGGTAATAGCTTTTGAGGATATCAATAATAAGTTGCTCAGTAGATGAACATAGAGAAGTACATCACCTTCTTTGCCTACTCATTATGAAAAAATGACAGTTAGTTCGTGTTAGGTCTATTGAGATATTGGGTTATTAGTGTTCTAAATTACAGCTCTATTGTAGCAATTGAGGAATGGGAGATGAGATATGAATGCCTAAGTCTTGTAGAATTGATGGCAACCATAATATCTCAGAAGCAAGATGTGTAATGACTGTAAAGTCTAAACTCTGTCTTTGCATTGGTGCGAGCAACAAATAAATGTTTCTTACAAAGTTGTTTTCAAAGGTAGCATCCTATTTACCCATATTTCTGCTACAGAACTTCTAGGGCAGGTACATAAAGAAGTAAATGATAGACAGTAAAGACTGAAGAAGCAATATGAAACAAATCCACAAAGGATAAAAAGCTTTACCGCCGTACATTGAGCATAACCTTTACTTCGCTCCGCTCCTCCAACAAATTATCACTCGCATCATGGTTTTGACAAAATGAAAAGAGAACAACAAGACATCAGACAAAGACATAAAAAACAAAACACCAATTAAAATTATATTATAACTCTAAAAAATTTACCTAGCGGGGGTTTCTTTTCTTTAGAGATGAGTATGCTCCTTCTCCCTCCTCCTTTATCCGGGCTTGGGACAGGCAATGTAAAATTTACATTGGCGGAGTTAAAAAGGGTTGACAAAGGTATCCTATCAAGATACTCAATAAAAATCCATACCATATACCACCAAATATTTAATAATATATATATACAATAAAAATTCTTGAAAAGGAATCAAAACTATCGATAATAGTCAAATAAGGATTCTAAATATCAAAAGAGATGAACGCTTTGCTCCATGCAACTGTAGAACCTATAGCATCCCTAATCACCTTGAGTTCATCTGTACTTTGCCATAAATAAGCTTCTTCATCCACCGCAATATCAACAGAAACCTTCCAAGCATCGAGTCCTAGAGGTTTAAAGTGAACCAAATCAGCAGGATTTGTAGAAAAGATTTCACCTTCAACCACAACTTCTCCTTTCATATACCAACTCAAAAACTTGCATTTAGCTCCAACCGATGGCTCACGCATGTTGTTGGTACCTTCCATTATGTTGCTAGCACGATTTGGCTGTACCATAAAAAATATATACAATTAGTTTGCATGTGGACACCGATGGTCGATTGACAGACACATAGCAATTTACCATGGGAGTATCAACTTCGGGTGAACGTGTACCAAGTGAGCGATGATTTTCCTGTCATAATTACAATAAGCATAAGCAATTAGTTCACAAAATCTACTAAATTATGTTAATGTTAAAAACCAAACCCAAGTTCTTACCTCCAAAAACATATATAGTCTAGCCTCCATTTTTCTCATTTTTTCTTCAAGTGAAAGCACCACCTTATTAGTATGTGCTTGAGCTTTTAGCTTGGAAAGTGTAACTCCAAACCCTAGTCCTTTTACTCTACCAGGTCGATCTTCACCCAAAACATGTGAAAGAGCATCATATTTCATGGATGTTTCTGTGGACTTAGATCGTGATTCATTGAATTCTTTAATTTTTTCTGGAAAATCAATATGAAAAATATTTAATGTTAAATGGGGAAGATAGTAAGAATATACATATAATAATTATGTTTTTCTTGCCATTGATGCTTCGACAGCTTTATTTGACGGTTCTCGATCCTTGTTCAAATGTCCTTCGGCCCACAATAGGACTCTAGTTACTTCCTGATCAGGTTTTTCTTTCATCTGCAAATTATAATAACTTAGCATACTTTGAACAAATGTGGCTATCCATATAGCCTAATTGCAAAAATACTAGAATATATGTTTACCAATTTAGCCGCCAATCGTGCATACCCGCTCCGACTCATCATGTGTGGTTGTGTATGATGTTTCCTTACTTCCTTCATCAGAACGCTTTTAATCTATGTCAAATAGTAAATCAATAGCAGGATTGAAAAAATAAGAACAAGAAACATGAAATTTAGTTGTACTATATTATTAGTCATTAGACTTTTTAACATACTTGAAATTTTACGGAAGTTCTTTTTTTTATGAATTCGCTCCATTGGTGATCAGATAAGTTCATAGGCTTTAACCCAACAAGCCTTGCTATCTTTTCTTCATCGTCTAGCTTAAGGGCTTCTATCACTCCATTGCCTACACGGGATTTACACTCTCTCAAGGAGGTTGCCATCTTTTGCAATACGTAATCCTTTTGTGTTTCATCCAGATTGTATCTCAACTGTAATGCATATCATGTATAATATATTTAGATATAAAAATGCATTAACAATTGGTATTTGAATCAAAAATATTTAGGGGGTAGCTTACCAGCACAAGTGTCCAGAGGTTGTCTTTATGATCCTTCAAAACTTTTCTTCAATCGTCAATGAGTATTGGAACCTTATCACGAACTAAGGCACCTATGAAAGAGGATAAGGTAACAGAATTGTCACAGATAGACTGTCCTTTTTTATTGAATTCTACTGCTATATCTGTACGATGAGTATCTTGAACCCCAAGACCTTTCAGTTGTGTTTTGTCGCGTTTAATCCTTTCAGGTTTAGGATTTTCACCATTATTCTGAGTAGAATTTCCTTCAGGTTCATCATTGTTTTGAGTTGAATTTTCTTCATATTCGTCATTGTTCTGAGAACCATTTACAAAAGGGTCTGCATCAGGTGAAGTTGGATCATCTAAACCCACATCTTGGATATTATCATCCTCGTGCTGAAGATCTGCAATAGAAGGCATATGCGATGGTTGTGATCGTCTTGTCCATCTTCCCGCCCTTTTATCTTTCTGAAATACAATTTAAGTTGAAAATCAGTATACAAAGTAACATTTTTAACTGAATTCTATATTCTTGATTTTGTTTCTAAATAATGCAATAAAGAAAGGCCCATACAATCAGATTATCACATCCATTGGCTCTAGTATTCACAGATTGCAATCTTTTTGATGATCGCTTCGGCAACCTATTTGAGTTCTGAAAATATAATACATTTTGTATAAATCTTTAGCAAAAGTAAAATCTAAACAAAATAATTTTAAGATAGTAGAAATTGTTAACTTTTATTGCCTCCATTTGGCGTTTACAATCGTAAATTCCAGTTACCGATTGTTCCAATTGTTGAAAGTGACAAACACGAACTAACATATACAATTAGATTCAATGAATATGAAATTAAATTAATATCCACAGTCGATTCATAGTCTGACACATAATAAGAATTAAAATACAAATAGAAAGATCAACTAATTAGACAACCAAAGTACTGCATCCAGAACAACTAAAACAACCAACGCAAAAAGAATCCCAAAACTTCCGGAAAGAAGTATGCAAGTATCACAATTGTATAACCAAATTGATCCTCCTGGTCATTCTAGTTCAACAAACAGCAGGAGGGATCTTCAGAACTATTCCAGGGCTATGCAGGTCCAATGTAATTGGTAATGCTGGAGTAGTTCATTTTTAAAAGGCTAACTAACTAAAAATTGCAGTAGTTCATTTTTACACATATAACTAACTGATCTGCTCCTATTCATAATCTGTGTTCACTGGTGCATTGGTATTTAGCCGATATCATGATGTGTGTTCATCCTAATAAATAGTCTAAATTCTGTTATGCATTGGTATTTAGCCGATATCTTGATCTGCTCCAACATAGCTTTTCCGTCGTATAGTTTAATAAACTCAACTGTATCAGATACGATTGCCCTTATGTCTGATTCGAGCAAATCAAAGTATTATACTCCTCTGTGGCATTTCATCAAGCACATGATGTACAGATCAAAAAAGAAGAATTCAGAGCACATCTTCAACAAACTCAAATTAAATAGATGCCATAGTCTAAAAATAGTATATTAACATTTCAAAAAACTCAAATTAAATAGATATATTCTAGTCTCAAAATCAAATAGGAGCTGGGAGACAAATTAAACTTAGGAGAAAACCCTAGATTTGTGGGGGGAAGGTGAACCTTCAGAGAAGAGGTCGTCGATATCAAGCCGCGACTTTGGAGAGGCGTCGATGAAACAGCCACAAGTGTCGATGGAATGGCCACGATTCTGTTGATGTCGTCGACCGACCGGAGGTACAAAACGGAGAGAGGGATTTTCTATTAAAGGAGTTTTGAGACTGTAGAGAGTTTTCTATTGGGAACGGAGAGAGGAAAATTTTGGTTTAAGAGCGAAAGATTTGGTTTAAGAGGGAACGAAATGGTTTTGAGTTTTCGTTTTCCTTTGGAAACACTTAATATTAGGAAAAAAAAAAGGATTTGGTTTAAGAGCAAACGAAATTTTAGGGGGGGTGGGGAATTCATTAAGAGAAGAAAAATTCTACTGACTTTTTTTTATTTCTATTGGGAAAGGTTCTGTAAAATAGGCTTGTATGGAATGTTTGGTTAAGTAAGAAAATTTTCATTTGCTTCCTAAACAAAATGGTCTAAAATTGGTTCAAATAAAACTCCTTTGAAATATTTAGCAACGTTATATTCCATTGCCAAAGATAAAAAAAATGTAGCAACAATTTAATTCATTGCTAACCTTAATATCCATAAACTATTAATATCCAACAAATATTTATACTTATTACATTATTATTATTTTATTAAATTTATTTAGTATAAAAATATTTTATTATTAGTGACGGAAAAAGGAGTACCAAATATTTATCTCAAAGCAACTAAAATATTTAGTGCATTTTTTATTTAATGATAAAAAATTCCAAATAATTTTCCATAAATTTGGAATCACTTTAATCCCTAAATAAAATAAAGAAATAAAGGCATGAGTAACCTCTAATCGAGACAGAGAATAGAAAAAGAAGAAAACGTGAGAGAGAATACAGACTAGTTGTATTTGGTTTCTAGATTCGGGTTCGGATTCAGATTCGAATTAGAATTAATAAATACATGATCGTTCTCTATATTAGATACGGCTTAGAATGGTTAAAAATGTGTTTTCCAAATAGTATATATATTTCACTTATTAATACATAAAAATTTAAAAAATAACTATTGTATATGTTTTCTTCTTATGTAGTTGTTGAAAAAATTTAAAAATAACATGAAAATATAATAATATGTTCAAAATTAAAATTATATTTAAACTAACTACATCGTATTATCTAATTAAGCACATACCAAAGATTCAAACAGTATATTTATAATAAATCATAATTAAAATATATTTAAATTATATTTACAATATTATAATACAAATTAAATCTTTAACTATTTTATAAAATAATATCATAGAATATTTTTAAACGTGCAACGTACCTAAACTAGATTAGTGTTAGTCTTTTTTTATAACTTAGGTAAGTTATTGTTTTGCTAGACGAAAAGAGATCATATCTGACAAAATTACAGTATGGTCTTTTTCCTACCTTTCAGCTCTTGCTGGAGTTTATACAGAATATCGCATGAAGAACAATGATAGCCTTTACTAACATAATGTATGTGTACTCATATGTTTTAGTTGCTTCAAAGCCACTATCATCAATAGGTTTTAATTGTATCAGAGGGAAAGATGCTGGATTGGCAGCTATCATTTGTTGAAATTACAAGAGGTAGCTACCAATGTCGGACTTTAAATTTTGAGTCCTGAGACAAACTATAATACCATGTTTGGTACGTAGTATTTTTTTTATTTCCGAGAAAATTTAGGGTGGGAATCTATTAGCATGTTTGTTTGGGCTATGCAAAATTGTAGAGAACAATTGTTGTGTATATTTTATTGATAGGCTACTCAACTACTTATAGGGAGTCTAGCTCCTCTTCATATTTCATTTTCCAATGTGGGACTACATCCCTTATTAGTTCTCAACACTCCCCCTCAAGATAGGCGATAGATATTAATCATTCCCATCTTGTTACATAGCTTCAACAGACTTACTGAACTAAGACCTTTAGTCAGACAGTCTGCCACTTGTTCTTCTGAGCGAACATGATCAATCTTCAGTATCCCTTGTTCCAGCTTTTCTTTGATGAAGAATCGATCGATTTCGATGTGCTTCGTTCTGTCGTGCTGAACTGGATTGTTAGCTATACTTATTGCAGCTTGACTATCGCTCAGAAGACGTAATTGTGCTCCCTTGTCCAGCTTCAACTCTGTCAGCAACGCTTTCACCCACAGCAACTCCGACACTCCTAAAGCTATTACTCTGTATTCTGCTTCAGCTGTAGACCGTGCTACCACAGACTGTTTCTTGCTTCTCCATGAGACCAAGTTTTCTCCTATAAAGACACAATATCCCCTGGTAGACCTTCTATCGTCTATGCAGCTCGCCCAATCTGTATCGCAGTATCCCTCAACTTCTATACATCCATTCTTCTTGAACCATAGCCCTTTCCTTGGCGTCCCTTTCAGATATCTCAAGATCTGAAATACTTCATCCATATGACCCGTTCTTGCATCATGCATGTAGCGACTTACTACACTCACCACAAATAAAATATCAAGGCGAGTGTGTCCCAGATAAATCAATCTCCCTACAAGTTGTTGATATCTTTCACGATCAACTGGCTCTCCTGCTTCTGCTTCTAACTTGCACTTCTGGTCAATTGGAGTGACTGCAGCTTTGCATTCCAGCATCCCTGTCTCCTTCAGCAGATCTAGTATGTATTTTCTCTGTGAGAGAACAATTCCTTGTTCGCCTTCACACACCTCGATACCTAGAAAGTACCTCATCGCTCCTAGATCCTTCACTTCGAACTCCTTCGCGAGTTTTGACTTCAGCTTAGCAATCTCGGCTTAATCATTACCTGTGATTACTATATCATCCATGTATACAGCAAGTATAGTGATGTGGCCTCTTGCATGCTAAAGAAAGACCGTATGATCTGCATTTGCTTGATAGTATCCCATGCCTGTAACAGCCTTTCTGAATCTGTCAAATCAGGCTCGAGGAGATTGCTTGAGCCCATATAGCGACTTTTTTAGTTTTCACACTTTTTCATGCGACGTCCCTCCGTCTGATTCTGTAGCACAGCACCCTGGCGGGAGTTCCATGTACACTTCTTCTTGTAGGTGCCCATGGAGAAAGGCATTCTTCACATCTAATTGGTATAGCTTCCACCCATAGTTTGCTTCAATGGAGACCAGAGTCCTTACGGTGCTCATTTTTGCTACTGAGCAAACGTCTCATCATAATCGATGCCATATGATTGTGTGTATCCCTTTCCAACCAACCTCGCCTTGTATCGTTCCACCTTTCTTTCTGACGTCTCCTTTATTGTGTACACCCATTTGCATCCCACAGTTTTCTTCCCTTTGGGTAATAAAACCAGCTCCCACGTCTTATTTTTTCCCAGTGCCCCAAGTTCTTTCATCATCGCAGCTTTCCACCTTGGATCTTTCTTTGCTTCCTGCCAACTTTTGGGCAACGAAGTAGAGTCTAATGATGCGATGAAGGCTCGATAATTCGAAGAAATATTAGAATAAGACAGGTAATTGGCAATATCTTGTTCATAATCATCAAAACGACTAGGAGCCTTACCCGCATTGATGCAAGAAGATCTCCTTAAGGGAGCAATAGGTGGAGGAGAGATCATATCATCAGAGTCAGAGAGATCCGCATCAGAATCAGATTGATTCTGTGTGGGGGCAACATCTTCAAGAGTTGGAGCAGGAGTAGACGAGGGACTTGGTACAGAAGGCACAGGGTACGTACAGACACGGTACTGGACTTCTGCTGTCTCCTTCTGTAGACTTGGAGCTCCTTTTCCATTGTCTGCTGCTCCCCATGTTTAACATATGTATCTTCTTCATCTTCTGTATCGGAGTCATTGCATTCTCCCCCTTTCGTCCAGTTCTCCACGACCGGGCATGGGACCAATCCGACTACCACAGACATGCGTATCCCTTCTGAGTTGCCATGTACCCGACAAAGACACGTTTAACCACTCTAGGATCCAGTTTGCCAACTCATGGCCTATTATCTTGGACAAAACAGACACACCCAAATACTTTTGGTTGAACAGTGTACGTGGTAGGACCAGTAAGCATCTCCAACGGTGTCTTCTAGTCCAATACCTGAGATGGCATTCTGTTGATGGGATAAGATGCCGTTAACACCGCCTGTCTCCATAAGTGTTTCGGAACATTCATAGCCAGCATCATCGTCCGTGCAACCTCCAACAAGTGTCTGTTCTTCCGTTCGGCCACACCATTTTGTGCCGGTGTATAGGCACAAGAAGTTAGGTGTAGTATGCCATGAGTGGATAAATACTCCGCAACCGTCTTATTTGTATACTCCGTCCCATTGTCAGACCGTAAGCAATTAATCTTAGTGCCATATTGAGTTTCTACCCGATGATGAAAGTCGCAAAATGCCTCAAAGACGTCACTTTTATTCTTCATAAGGTACACCCATGTCACGCGAGTATAACAATTAATAAAGGTGACAAACTATCAAAAACTGTTAATACCGGTTGTAGGACAAGGGCCCCATACGTCCGAATGTATCATATCAAATGCAGCCGAACTTCTACTACCGGAACTCACATATATGCTTCTGGTATGCTTACCCAACTCACAAGCATGACAAAATAACTTCTCCTTATTAGCCCTTTGGTATAAGGACGGATACATGCGACTAATAACTTTAAAAGAAGAATGACCGACACACTGGTAGTGGAATAGCAATTCATCTTCTACACTGTGTCGGGTATCTTTCGGTGGTGTGTCGACTACCAGAGATGCCAATGCATTGTCCAGTCCAGTCCTGTCCAAGTACCATAGCCCCTTATGCCATGTGCCAGTTCCTAGTCGTCGTCCTGTCCCCTTCTCCTGAAAGGTCACTGTCACGCCCCAGAACCAGAATACTGGAGAGCGGGGGAATGACTCAGCCAGCTACGTATTACGGGTAGATGAATACCGTATAATACGATCAATGCTGTCTAACCAGACGAGGGGGTGCATACTACATAAGAGTCTTACTATGGTCATCACCCATCTATTGTCTCAATCATTCAAGCAAGAAACAGTAATAGAGAACATGTAAGATAAAGCAGTAAGGCGTCCCAAACGCTCAGTCAAAAATGTTCTTGAGATCTAGCTTTACAAAACATAGCCAGATGATATAGCAAGTATACACAATTGTTATCAGCTACAGTCTGACTTAATTATAATTATGTAAAAGTAAGTACAAGACAATCCGACCAACATGTCGGTGCCAAACGGCTAAGTATAAAGGTAAATAACAAAACGAGCGGTGAAGTAAGGAACCCACTCGAGTCCTCCTGCAATCATGCCTCTAGTATTGACCATCCTGGAGGTAGAAGTAAGCTGAGTCCTCGGGGACCGGCTCTAAATCTGGCCATGCAAAACCAGAGAGGTTAGACCTCTAATAGCAAGTACCACAAGGAAGGACGATATGAAGGACATAAACCAGTAAGTAAAAAAATATAATAATAGATCTCTGCTTGCTACTAGGATTCACATCACATCACGACACTTCGAACCAACCTTCCAACCAAACAAGGACAGAAGTTGGCCCGTCATGTCCTGACATTCTGATTATCCCATTAGGTAACAGAGTAGGTACAGTACACAAACAAATCATCTTGAACGGCCAATCAACTCCTACGACTTGCTATTGTGAGTCCCAGGTTATCCTGGAATAATGTAAATTAAGGATTCCTCAGTTCTTACTATGTGCGAGCAAGGCTAGTCTATCCAGTAAATCATGTGCGCCATGCATGAATTAGACGAGTCCTAGCAGGACGCCCGTCAATATACAATATACAATAATAATAAAAACAGATACTGTTCCCTGTCCGTGTGGCAGATTTACAGTATCTGTGGGAACCAGCCGGCCCGTCGGGTACTACTCGTTCCAAGGGGGCTGCCATATAAGAACTCGGAAATCCATTCTCTCCATGCAATCATTATTTTATTTAACTTAATAGTCTCTACGTTGAGTGAAGTTCCATGCCGTGGATCATGGTCATTCAATGAGTACTTTCGTACGGGGTACGATATGCACAACCCTACAACGATACCAGTGCGGTTAGGTTGTAGGTTTTATATAGCGTAATGCAACAATCCAATCTAACCACGGTAATCATGCCTTGACCATAAGTACACATGCTTCTTTGTAGAAAAATAACTAAATAAATAATTAAATAAATAGATTGAAGCCTGCATGTGCATGTATGTCAATATTCGGGATCAGCCAGTCGATTGCAATAGTTCATAACATGCACGTGTCTCATTCATTCATTTTAATAAGACGACTAGCCAGTCTCTTAGTTCCAACTAGGAACGCATGATCAATTAGTCAAATAACCATCGTCATTAATGGTGACAAGGCATGAAAGTCATTTATCATCAAATAGGGTCGAGTCTATAACTCTCGAGGTCAAGTTCCAGTCTCTCTGGATATCCATATACCAATCCAGACACTTGGCACTAATACACAACCATAGGTATTAAAATATTAACATGCTAAGATTTTCGGGTTCATGCAAAAAGGCATAAGGATATAATAGGGAATTATCATGCCAATATTAAATGAATAAAATATAGAACAAATAAAACTCCCAAGTTAGGAAGTCATGCTAACCAGTCTAAGCTAAGTCCAAAAGTCACGCAAGAATCGTATGCGTGAAAAGTATGCCAAGTCCGGCATGAAGGAGTGAGCGTAAAAGGAGTACACTCAGGTAAACGTGAGCGTGAAAAGTGAAGCGTGACAAGTGATTCACGCACGCACGCTCAGTGTGAGGGTGAAAAGTCATGCACGCCAAAAGTCACGCACGTAAGCACAGCGTGAGAGTGGCTAAAATACACGCAGATACGCACCGTGTGAACGTAACTCAAAAGTCACGCAGACAAGCACAGAGTGAGCGTAACTCAAAAGTCACGCAGGCACGCACAGACATGAGCGTGACTAAAAATACACGCACGCTCATGAGAATGTTAGCGTGACTAAAATACACGCACACTCATGAGAACGTTAGCGTGACTAAAATACACGCAAACACGTAAAGACGTGTGCGTGACTGGGCTGATGTCTCACGCGAGCACGTAAGAACATGTGCGTACAACATCTCCTGAACTCGCCCTATGGAGCCTTTGTTCTAGTGCCAGAGAAATACATGCAAAGTTGGTGGACTAAGAACCCATGAACAGCCGAATACAAAACTTAGATCTAGGAGAAACAAGCCAACGAAATCCAAAATACTAAGAACTAAACTCTCTTAGAATCACAAGGAGAAGCCAAATGAACCATAAAAACATGGTTCTCAAGTAGAAGCAAGTTTGCACTTGCCTTCTCCTGCTGCTGGTAGGTGGTGGAGAGTAATGAGAGGAAGAAGAAGAAGTAATGGTGAGAATGAAGTAATGAGGAGAGAGAAAAAGATGAAAGCTTTAAATAGGAAGGGTGGTGGTAGGTGGGAGTTAGTGGGCCGGGTTGCACAGATCCATCCAAGCCGAAACCCAATAAGACTAAAGCAACAAATAAAATGCAGGTAATAAAATTGGAAAAATATAATTAACATGAAAATTTAAAGAGCAGATAATTAATTAACATGAAACTAAAGGAATTTAAATACAGAATAATACATGATAAATACTAAATAAATACACATGAGTTGTACATATATATAAAAATACGCATTCCGGGAACGGGAAGTGACAGTCACCGTAGGGATGTCAAAGGAAACAGCACAGTTAAGATCAAGAATAATGGCACTAATAGAAAGAAAATTGACAGCAAAAGACGAAGCATGTAAGACATTGGTGAGAGTGAGAAAAGGGGTGCATGCGACAGTGCCTTTACCCAGAACAGGGCTGGAGTTACCATCAGCAGTCTGAATGCTCTCCGGCGTCGGTAGGTGTGTATAGTCCTGGAACTCACCGCGGGACACCATGACATGGCGAGATGCCCCAGAGTCCATAATCCAACCTGGTTGGTGGACAGCTACTGTAAGAGCATGCGCAGGTATACCTGTGCCGGTTTGGGCAAAACAAGTGATGTGGTCCCTCGAGGTAGATGACGCCCCATGACTGCCGTCCGAACCCAGCTTCGTGTTATGTAACTTCGCAAGGAACTCCTTCTCAAGAGGGGTTAACTCACCCAGGTGAATGTCGTCCCCTTCCTCCGCCAGATTAGCTTTGTGCCCTCCAGAATAATTTCTCCTTCTACCAGCATAACCGCCTCTACCACCACCACGTCCGCCGCGGCCCCATCCATGATCACTTGAATGACTGTGTAGGGGTTTTGGACAAAACCTGATGTAATGCCCTGAGTCACCACAGTTGTGGCAAACACAGGCCACAGAGGGAGGCTGATTGAAGGCGGCAAGCGCAGACTTTTCAACAGCGGCTTGCTCCCCATGGAAAGAGCCCTTATTGGGCATCAACTTTAAGCGAGCCTCTTCTTGTGCCATGGCCGCTATGACATCTTCTAAGGATGGAAGCATGGGCTGTGCTAGGAGGACATTCCTTCTATGCTCAAACACAGGGTTAAGACCCTTCAAGAACTTCATCATCCGTTGATGCGAAATATAATCTAAGAACTTTTAGAAATGTTTCGCGAATGCTGGTTCGACCTGGGCATCTTCCATCCCAAGAGGATTATAGTGATCCAGATCAGACCAGTACTTCTTTAACAGTGCTGCATACTCAGAGACGGTGCAGGCGTCCTGGGCCACCCTATCAAGTTTATCCTGCAGTTGGAAGACCCGCATAGGATTACCCGAGCCTGAGTACATATCCTTCAAAGTCTGCCATATATCAGCAGCAGCCTTCATCGCCTCGATATTACCCGATACCTGGTCGGTCAAGGAAGCCGTCAACCATCCAGCCACAACGTTGTTGACAATCTCCCAAATAGCAAACTCCTTAGAGGAGGGATCATCTGGCGCCTTGTTTTGGCCATTGACGTAGCCAACCAAGCCACGGCCCTTCAGCGTCCGCATGGCCTGTCGTGACCATTTCAAGTAATTGGACATTCCTTCCAACTTCGTCTCCAGCTTGTCTAGCTTCCCTATTTTGTAGGGTGACGGATCCACATCAGTATGGATCACACGTGGGGTCGTCTCGGTTAATCTCTTTGATAAAATATCATCAACCAAGACCTTCATCTCGTCTGCTGTCAGTTTACCACTGATAGAATCCATGGCATCTTCAACTGTGATTCGTCGTCGGCGACGGCTTCGTCGTCGTCGGCGGCTTCGTCGTCGTCGTTGTCTTCGTGTAAAATCGGCAACAGAGACCTTACAAATGCGCGGTTAACATGGCCAAAATCGGCGCGTGCATGGAGATCCTAATTTGCAGATCGAGAACAGAAAACAAATAAAGCATTTGTTGTTCCGGAGGGCATAATCTAGGAACAGAAGGTGCAAATAAAGCATTTGACAGCCATCCGTCATCGAAAAACCACCCACATAATCTCTCTCTCTCAAAATTAGGGTTTTTTTCGTAAAAAAAAGGAGGGGGCGTCGGGGGGGGGGGAACTACCGGGGGGGGCGTCGGTGGGGGGGGGGAGGGGGGACTGCCGGTGGGGAAAGGGTGGGAGGAATTTTTTTTTCTTTCTCCGTTATGGCTCTGATACCATGTAAAGAATAATTGTTGTGTGTATTTTATTGATGGGCTACTCAACTACTTATAGGGAGTCTAGCTCCTCTTCATATTATATTTTCCAATGTGGACTAAATTCCTTATTAGTTCTCAACAAAAATTTATTCCCAGGAGTTAAAAATACCCGGGTAAATAGTTTATCCATAAAACATGGGAATCCTATCCCTTAAGAATATGTGGGTTTTTTTTTTTTTTTTGCCCGGGCAAAAAAAATTTTTGTTTGAACTTTTTTCTACTTTTTTGATCATTTTTGAACATTTTTTCTTCTTTTGCCCTTTTCTGCCCTTTTTTGTTGTTTTTATTGTTGTTTGGTCATTTTTGTCAGTTTTTATCAAATTTTTTCGCTTTTTGTCATTTTTAGTCCTTTTTGTCCTTTTTTTGATATCTTTTGTCATTTTTTTCTCTTCTTATCACTATTTTGTCATTTTTACCGGTTTTTGTCTCTTTTTTGCCTTTTTTTATCTTTTTTTGTTATCTTTTGTCGTTTTTTATCCTTTTTCTCTTTTTACCGGTTTTTGTCCTTTTTTGTCATTTTTGTTGTTTTGGTCATTTTTTGTATTTTTTTTGTCGACGTTGTCTCTTTTTTGTCTTTTTAAGTCGTTTTTTTGTTATTTTTTGTCGTTTTGTTGCTTTTTGTCATTTTTGTCTCTTTTTTTTTGTCGTTTTTCGTCTCTTCTTTATCTTTTTTTGTCGTTTTTTACTAGTATTTTTGTCGTTTTTTGTTGTCTTTTGTCGTTTTGTTGTTATTTAGTAGTTTTTTGACATTTTTGACGTTTTTTGTTTGTCTTTTTTGTAGTAGTTTTTTTTGTCGTTTTTTGTAAAATAAATTTGTCCTTTTTGTCGTTTTTTGTTGTTTTTTGTTCTTTTGGTGGTTTTTTATTTTTCTATATTTTTTTCATTTTTGTTATTTTTTGATCTTTTTATCATTTTTGTTGTTGTCTGTCATTTTTTTCGCTTTCGTTATTTTTTGGTATTTTTTATCATTTTTTTGTTGTTTTTTCGATTTTTGTTTTTTATTTTTGTTGGTTAGTCTTTTTTTTGCCTTTTTGTCTTTTTCTTTTTTTTATATTTTGGTCGGGTTTTTTTCGTTTTGAATCGTTTTTTTTTTTATTTTTTACTTTTTTCCTTTCCTTTTTTATGTTTTTTCGTTTTTGGTTTTTTTTTCCTTCATTTTTTTTTCATTTTTTATTTTTATATCATTTTTATTTTTTTCCCGGGAATGTTTATATAGTCACCAAATCCAAACATGGGAATGTAATTTTCCAAGAAATTTAATTCATTGGAATTTGATTCCCGAGAATATAGAATTCTCGGCTATATAGTATTCCGCATTCCAAACGCCCCCTAAAAGTTGTGCCCTCAAAGCTTAATTCTCATACAATTTTTTTTATGGACACCAGTAAAATAGTATTATCAACACAAAATTTAAGAAAAAATAATTAACAAATATAATATCCAAAATAATATAATTTATAATGAAATACTAATAAAATTAAAGATATTCCAAGCAAAAAAATTGATGTTCTAAATAAATAAATAACTAATAATGTTTCAAATAATTCTTATGAAAATAATAAAAAATAAAAAATTGTAACTTGTTCTATTGTTCAATTAAATCCAACAGGACACACAGAGAGAGAGAGAGAGAGAGAGAGAGAGGATGTTGACAACGACGGAAGGAAAAAGGGGATTGGCAGCGACTAAAGGGTATAAGAAGATTTGGAGCATCATAATGTTATATCAGCAACAAAAGGGGAGAAGATTTAATTTTGACAGCGATTGCACGAATTTTTTTCTTCATTCTGACTAACTGATTTGTCTTTTGATAATATAATATATGACATTTAGATATTCTAAAATTTTGGGCATGAGGCACCCGCTCCGGCTACGGTAACTACTACATTTCAAAATTTTGAGTTGTTTTCAAACAATAATCAAATTCATAATATTATTTAGTTGATGAACTTATAAGATCTTAAAAGGAACCCAAAAAGTAAATTGAGAAAACTTATAGAACTGAAATCTCCAATCCTTGTATACACTTTATGGGGAGTAAGATATTTGCATAGTAAGTTATACATATGCCAATACCAAAACATAATTCTTGAACCAACATGAGAAAATCAAGATTGGGACCAACAAGAATAATATAAAATATTAAACAATTATCAAAGATAATTGAACAAAAAAGACTAACAATCAAGGGTGTAAAAGCAAAGTAAGTTGTAAAAACATGTAAATAAAAAAACTTATTTATCTAGACGATTACGCTTTAAAAGTTCTAATATTTGTTAGATATTTTTAATAATTCATTAATTGAATATATGACACACCCTAAGCTAAAGCAGCATTTTAAATAGTAAACTAGAGGTGGAGGAGAGCTAATTTTTACAAGAAAGAATATTATAACAAGCAAGGAGCGGGAGAAGGGATTGATGCAAGAAGTATATATATTAGGTCTGTCTTTCGAAGCCGTGGAAGGAATGGTTCAACATGTGACAAATCCATTTAACCATGAACTGCTACCAAGTGAGGTATTGACCTAATAAGACCAACTTTTCGAATAATATTATCCTAGAAATATTTTAAAGATATATTTAAAACATTGTCTATATATTATAAAAAATACATATTTTACAACATTTTATAAAAGTTGTTAAATATAACCCTTTTATAATGTTTCATAAACATTGCAAAATGATATTACATATACAACGTTTACATAACGTGGTAAAATAAAATTAATTTTACAACATCAAACAAATATTGTACAATATAAACAATGTACAACTTTTGTTAAACGTTGTTGAACATGACATTTTTACAATATTTTAAGTACATTGTTAAAATTAGTAACTTTGGCAACAATAAATAACCGTTGTCAAAATTAATAAATGTTACAATGTTTATAAAACGTTGTTAAAAATAATAATACACAACTTTTGTGAATGACCATTGTAGAAGCCTTAACGTTTGAATGTAAAATATTGTTTGTACATGTATTTTACAACGTTTTTACAATAAAGGTTATAGAAGACCCCCATTTTTTATAATATTTTTAGGAAGTGTTGTAGATGGAACGTTGTAAAATGCTGATCCTTGGGGTAGCAAGTTAAATCTTCACATGTTACATTATTTTAGACCATACCATGCTTAGGACAGTTTTTATATCTCTCACATGTTTAACAACAGGGTTATGGGGAAACTGATAGTTGAGTACGTGATCATGCCCCCTTTACAGTAGCGAGCAAAGTTTCATTTTATATGTTACTACGCCGTAGGCCTTTATCTCAAAGCGAATTTGTGCATATGTACATCTATAGCCGTAACACTTGTACGAAAGTACATTTTATTATGTGCCCCTGCACATTGTACACCTATTGACGATCACGTACCTGCTACAGTTTTAAACATTACATATACATCTGTCTCTATGACATATGTATCCTTGCCATGATAGATTATGATATGACATGATTCCTGTTCATTACACTCTTGTTCATTTCATGTTTCGTATATTTATTTTGCTAGAAACAGTACTTGCTCCCGTCTTGATAGGAAAACGTTGTAGGTATACTTTCTGAGAAGGAGTTGCTTTCTGATTCCTATTATGGAGTTGCTGCCGAGGACCAGACAATACTTTACGAGGATGTACCTGCGGGGAAACTCGTCTAGTTTGTTTATTTACTTGGGACTTTTGAGAGTAGTCATGTATTAGACTATATATTTTGTAACTGGACTTGTATCCAGTTTTACATTATGGACTTATACTTGGAACATATTTTTATACGAGATGACTTTTTGTGTTTGGAACATTTTTGACTCTTTATTACATATAGAACTGTTAGCACACTTTAGTCTTATCTTGTTATCTTTAGAACAGCTTACTACGCTTTATCTCAAGCGTAGGCTGGACATGACTCGGTCCGGCCCAACAATTTGGGTAGCGGATCGTGACACATAGTCATCCATAAAATGTATATTACCTATCTAGTATACATAACTATTTGCAAAGTATTTATAGATATCAAAAATATGTAATTATTAACAAAATATGCATCACATCCGAGTTTGAGCTATGAAAGAGATTGGGCCAAATGGTATACGAAATGGTCCTAATGAACTCTAGGGAAAATCAAGTAAAAATTCTATAGGAACCCTTATTCCTATTGGCGTGTAGAAGAGCTATCTGAGAGTTGCTAGGAATAGAATCTTTAGGTTAGGCCAAAATTAAACAGATCAAAATAATTCTGATATGGTTTCTTAATGGTGATAAGAGACCAAACAATATAAACCTAGGACATGGATATAGTCTTAATAGTATCTGGAAATCATGCATATCTGAAATTACTTTAACTATAATTCATGTCCCGCCAATGTACATCTGGCTGTAATGAACTCTTGGCTTCGTGACTCAAAGAATGATAGATATCAAATAATCTCTCAACTTTACCAATTTTCAAATGATATTGACAGAATAACTCAAGTTGTCGAAACATGATGCATCTAGGATATAATCTCAATAGTATCTAAAAACCTATACATACCTGAAATCACTTCAACTTAAAGTTGTTTGCAAACACAAAAGTTTGGTTTCTACAAACTAAAAAAAGAGTAAAAGAGTATAATTAATTTCTGGAGAAGTACAACTAAAGGAATCTAATTAGAAGACGATCACTTTATCCCTTGGACGATGTGATATCGAAGACACGAGCCTCTGGAGGATGCACCGGCACTTTAGCAGAATATTATGATCATTAGTGATGCTTTAGAACTGATTTGAAACTCTATTTATAGAGTTTTAAAATAATTGTTTTCTGAGTTGCACGCACTTCAGGTTGCGCGCCTTCTATCTAGTTGCACGAACGGTTACTTGAACTGCTGGGGACGCGTGGCATCGTTTGAGTGAGATGTGCGTGGTCATGGGCATTATAGTGGACACGTTCTTCGAGATTAGTGGCATGCGCGCCACATCATCCTGCTTCTGAATAAAAGTTGATCAGGTGGCGCCAACACTCTAGGTGGTACGCGTGCACAACTAGACTTTTGGCGCCTTTGACTAGGTCTTTTATGTTATGACAATTTTTTCTTGCGCTTGTTGATAACTTACGCAAGCTAGCTGTTAGCATTAATTTTCTGCTGAAAAAATCTCCTCGAGTGTCACGTTATACGGGATTCGAATGGATTTTCTTCGACTAACGAGCTGTCAGAGGTGTCAGCAATGATGGCAGCCGTTACAGCTTCCCGAGGATGCTTGCCACGTAGAGCTCGCACATACTGGCTTAGGCACAACATGAGATGGCATAGACGCAACCTGAGACTGGCACAACTTCATGATTTGGCACCACTTGATGCTGGAGCTTTGTCGAGAGGGGCGCCCATTAATTTTTAGACTCCTACAAGACCCCCTTCAATGTTTTCAAATTTTGAAAGATTTCAAAATTTGAAATACATTAAATTAGAAAATTTGACACGACTTGCGCCAGTCAATGTTTAACAAATTCTATTTTTTTAGCGCAAGTTGCGCAATAGTTTCGAAATACCCGTTTGGCTATAAATAGCTGTTCAAAGAGGATTTTTAACTTTTTACTGAAAGTTATTTTCCTCAAACTCTTCATCTTCTTCTTCCGAACTCCCGAAGCTCCTCTGACGATCGTCAAATGGCACCAAAGAAGTCCGTCGTCGACAAGGGAAAGGCCATTGTCGGGTCCTCATCGTGTGCATTACCACCGAGAGCACCTCGTTATGTGCCTCTATCATCGAGAGCTGAACAAGCCAACCCACCTCTTGAAGGTTCATAGAACAAATTGACCATCGCTTAGGCGCCAATGAACAAACAAATATAGATTCAATCAACTCATTTTAGAGTTTTTTGATTAATTTACACATTCTGTAACTTATGCCACCTCTTTTTAGAGTGTAGGCGCGCACTCTATTTACTCGCGCCTGCTCTTTTTAGAATGTTGGCTGCGTTAAAATTATACTGTTTGTTTTTTCGAACTGTGTTGCGTATGTTTCGAATTTGTGTCTTCTGACTTGCGCGAATGCACCCTTCAAACATGTGCATTTCAAGTTTGCACTAGGCGCAATTTGATAACTTGCACAATATAGATCTAAAATTCATATTAATCCTGAACAGGCACCAAGCACACTCTGTAGGATTGTGCAACATGGAATCATGCACAACCTAAATTATATTATATGCTCGCTCAACCTGTGACTTCGCACAACCTGTTTAAAATTTAGATACTGTTATATAGGCTTCATAATTAATCTTTCATTCTCTTCTTTTTTGTAGTTGATCTCAAAAAAGACCCTAATGCTGAAAGATATGCTTTGGACTTCAATATCTCAGAATATCGAGAAGACTTATCCCATGTTCAATACCATTAATATGATCTTCCTGAGTCCCAAAGAGCTATGCTCGCAGCTTAAGAGAATCTCACTTTATTATGCTTGACGAATGGCGAGCCTTTGGAAAGTCTGGACAATGTTCATAAGGAACCAGCTTTCTTGTTTGGAGAGGCGATCAAGAAGACGTCCCAACCCAAAGTGAAGAGAGAAGGCATATTTTATTAATGTGGGGACATAATCATGTACCTCACAGAAATATCGAGACACTTACCTTTCTCTTGATATGCATTTTCTAGTTATCCCCGACGTATGGCATGGGATCTGACTCCGATTCAATAGGCCAGAGTCGGAAGGATATGCTACAGATTGGGTCCGCATAACAAGGATTTGTTCTATAGCACTTTGGGGAGATACAGCTCCCATCTGAGATGTTTGAGACCAAGCTGTATACCTCCTGAAGATTCATCAATGATGCTTCCCGTTAGAGTACCTATCTTCGCGAACATGTTTGTGAAGGCTGAAGGAAGATACCCAGACCAAACCATGTGCTTGACAGGCTTAGTGAACCATAACATGAAGCGCTGGAATAGTGTAGTGGTCTCGGTTTTGGATCATTTTAAAGATAAACTTCTCGAATTAGAGCTCTATAATCCAATCTGAACCACTGCTCACGGCTTTTGATCGAATTCTTATATGTTTTTGGCTTTAGTTGAAAGATATAATGAGAGGACCGGTATTTTCATGATGCCTCATGGGGAAATCGACTTCGCACTTCATGAAATGACGTATCTTTCACATTCGCCAATGGATGAAAACCCCTATGAAGAATATGTGCCAACAAATGAGGAATTGGATACTCTCTCAGCAGAGAACCCTAAGATGGTGGCTGTGTTCGAAGAATTATTATGCCACTATATGATCTGTTCCCTTTATTATAAGAGTGTTTCCAAACGGACTTGCTATACTACCAAATGGCTACCATACTTGTTTTTGGGGCATGCTCATAATGAAAAGATCGTCGAGAGTCAAGCATGCAATCCTTGTTTTTTCAAACCGCTCAGCCGCAGCGATATAGAGAAATTGACAAAAAAAACTAAACATTTTGATAACATCTTGGATATAGATTGGCACTCATTCACTACTGGTGCTCCAATCAAAATTTATCTTAGACAGGGTTATAGAACCATGTCTTAAGAAGCCTAGCTGGCGGGTTTTCTCTCTTTATGGCTACGGTGATTTGTAATACCCGGAGCTAGTGCCGTCGATCGATTCCATCGAGGTGTGTTATTCGCCGCAGTACGTCTAGTATTCGGTTACAAGATGTATCTTCTCTCGGCGATGACATGTCGCTTGAACGTCGGCTTGCGTTCTTTCGTTAACACCATGGTGTACGAAAAGAATTCTCGGGACGACTTCCCTCGTACCGAAATGTTGTACACATTTTTTTTGGGTGGTTGCTGCTGCACTACCCTGACTTGATGGATCCCGATATGGGTGTAATTGGAGGAGATTTTATCAGGCGTTATTCCAATGATCGATAGAATATAAATGTGCTATCAGAATGTCGTAGAGCTTTGAACTGAGGGTCTGGATGGAGATTTTAATGTGTTCCTCCTCCTTCAGGGTATGAAAATCTCCCGCCAAAACTCATGGATCTAGAAGCAGTACCTCTCCGTTTATCTTTGGCTGAGTTCACATGGCTGAAGACAATTCGACTATCACATTTAGTGTACCGGTTTGAAGGCGAGTGTTTTCTGAACTGTACTTACCAAGCCGATTTGCTCGACAGTTCGGCTACGATCAACTAAATATGGGTAATGCCACCACCTGTTTACAGGCTAAGGGTTACCTAATAGATGGTGTCAGGGCTTTGGGATACTACAATGCAAGAGGCACTAAAGCCACATTCTCGATGCCCCCAGTCTCTCAGATAGGCCCGCTTATGTTATATACATACGCAAATTTTTATACTTCAGCCAACACTTTTAACGAAAGCTTCCATCTAGCTGACAGTTTTGCCAGTGATAGACGTTCAAGAGCTGGAGTTCGCACTACACAATCCTTTAGAGATGAAGAGAATCACGAACCTGCTGACGAACCTCTGGAAGCCCCTCTCGTAGGCTTCTGTGACGAAGTTAACGATCAACTAGATGTATTACTAAAGATACAGAAGGAGAAGTCCCCAACAAAGGGACTTGGGAGGAAAAGAAAGACTGGAGAGTCATCAGCTCCTTCACATCCTAGTGATCTCCATTGTTCTCCTAAGGCTGCAGAGAAGAAAAAGAATACTACATTGGTCATTACAGAATAGCCCACTACCAGGACCACGCGGTCCCAGATAAAACAGATGTAGACTGGAGCATCCTCTGGAGGAGGAGATGCAACTCCTTCTTCAATTCCAAGAAGTAGCCAAGTTTCCCAAGAAGAGGTTACTAGAGAATTCAATATGCAAGGTAACCTCAATGAGGTTGAAGAAGAACCTGAGTTGCCTCTTGTGCACAAGGCCAAGGCCAAGGCCAAAAGGATATTAATAGTGACTCCAAAAGACTATCAAGAATCATTACTTTCATAAGATGTGCCACCTCCACAAGGTAAATTTTAATACTCTTTTAATATAATTTTGATTGAGTAACATATTGACATTGTTCTTTTTCATCTGCAAAGGTTAGCATTCCGGTTTCGATCATTACAGAAGGGATTTTGGAGCCCATAATCACAAAAATGACTATTCCCGTAACTGTGCTAGCTGCCGCAGGAATTATGATGTCATCTCCAACTCCAGGAGTTCCAAAGACTATACTTCCTGAGGAGGAATTGCCTTATACATAATCTAATCCTGATGTCACTGTTCCTTACGTAGCCCAAACTTCTACTCATTCTCAAGAGGATCGAAAAATGATAGCGACTCTCGAAGGCTGTGACTACGGCGATGTATTTGAAGATGATTCTACAAGTGCCGTTGAAAGAGACCAAGCTTTAGTGGAAGTCCCACTAAATCAAGAGTTTTCAATCTAAGAAGACCACACTACTGCTGAGGATAAGGAGCACCCTGTTGTTGAGAAGGGGTATCCAAGCCCAAAAACTGATGAGCCTGAAAATAACTAAGATCAGACTACGACTCTTGAAGATGCTGGGAATGATGAAAATCCTAACACTATTGTTACAGAGACTCAGACCCCTACTGATCAAGCTTTTGAGGACAGGGATGCAAAAGAGATTGCCCCAGCTGAACAAGTAGAATCAGGGGCTGGAACCAGCCGTTTCTTATCAGGCAGTTCTGAAGCTGGAAGTAGTCAGGTGGTTGTGTCTGAAACTGCCATGGCCAGGCTCCGCTCTGATCTGGATATGCCCCAGGAAACCCTATATGTATTGCCAGGATCAGGTAAAATTTTGATTTTTTATTTACCTTAATTCTTGAAATTTATATGTAATGACTGTGTATCTTGATTACAGTGGGTCCTGTAGGGGCACTTACAAAAACTGTGTCGACAACATTCAGTTTTAGCTCAACTATGGCTCCCCTGGATATGGGGACCCAAACTGGAGATGGAAGTTCTTCTATGATGCCAGTACTCGGGGTCTCCTGGTGTACAATCTGTAGTTCCTCCAGTTACTACAGAAATAAGAATTCCAACAGAAGTGGCTACCTCGGGGATCTCAGCGATGAACAGAGCTGTTGTCGAAGCTTATACTAATACTTTCTTCACTTCTCTGTAGCCTCGAATCCAAATGGTCATAGAAAATGACCAACCTTATGAGACAGTAAGGGGCCCTTCCTCCTTTATCATTGGAGCCATCCGTAAAATTGGTAATCTGGATAGAGTCAACTACTTAGATCATATTTTGAATGAGCTTGAGGAATCAATTAAATCTTATAAAGATCTAACAAGAGAAAACATCCAAAAACTTATAGATGCTGAATGCGAGGTGATGGTTCGTGAGGCTGTAATACGAAAAGCAGAGTTCGAAGCTTCTGTGGTAGCTTTCTCGCAGCGTTCTATAGAGTTGGAATCTCTCATCGTCGAGATAACTTCTTCTGTTGAGTGTTATAAGACTGAAGCTGTAGAAAAAGAAAAAGAAGCTACTGAATATCAAGTTCATCTCTGGGAACTGGAAATTGAATTGGCTCGGGTCCAAGAAGTAGTTAAAGCAGCTCGACGACGTGAAGAAGACGTACTGGAGATGCATCAGATTGCTGCAAGTCAATTAGATGACATGAGGAGGTAACAAGATGCACTTATCAAAGTTGAAGGTGAAGAACTGGAACACAGAGCAGAGTCGCTGCAGCCTTTTGATCAAGAGTCCGGAAGAGCTCTTGCAAGACAAAGGATACTCAACTCCAGAGTAGAGAGGGCTGAGAATTTGAAAAGATTGATCATTGATCTCAGTACTCAGCCTCCCCAATGATGTGATCTATAGGAGATTTTTCTTCTTGTCTTTCAAATGATGCATTTTTTTGACATTTTAAACATTATTGCAATAAAAATAATGCTTTTTTGTGTGGTTCTATTACTTATTATAAACCTATAGTAAATGTAAGTAATAGATAAGGATAAAAAAAATATGTTCAGAGGTACCAGACATGACATATCTCCTAAAAGAAAATAACAATACTAATTATATCTGTTCAGACCTAAGACATGACAGGATATAATTCCCAGAACATTGTCATTTCAAAAGACGACTTTATCAAAGGTAATGTGGATGTAATAAGTCGCTAATATAGATGATAGAATTTAGAGGTAATGTGGATGTGAATCTATTGATATAGAAAATAGAATTCAGAGGTAATGTGGACGTAAACTCGTTTATTGATGATCTTTAAATCGGCTAGGACTTAAAGATAAGATATCATGTCTAAAAAGATGATATCTATAATAGTACAGATTTATCATAAAGATAAGATATCTTTTAAAATAGCTGGATTTCAAAAGGCAGAATTGATGATTTGGATGGACTCCACTGGGAATTTTAAGTATTTATTATTTGTGGCTTTATTTATGATAAAGTAAATAAACAAAAATAATATAGGACTATTCGCAAAATGAATATAGACGAAAAGATTGATGAATAAATAATCATGCCTTTTCGAAGAAAGGTAGTTTTAGTTTCCAAGACAGTCCATAAATAAAGATCAATTCACGAGATGAATAGAGATAAATGAATTGACATGCTTTTTCGAGAAAAGGTCATTTCAGTTCCTAATACAGGCTGTTTGGCATTTTTATCTATAAATAGTGCGGGACCTTTTTGAAGATGTTATCAACACTTATTCCTTCATTACAACTGTCTTCCGAAAATGTGCCAAAGGAGGTTGAGGTCATCCTGAAGATCGAAACCGCTATCAATAATCATTTCGATAAGTCTCTGCCGCCCATTCAGCAGGAAGTAGGAGAGGGCTCGACTGTTTCTGAACCAAAATAGGATATTCTTGCCAAACTGATGGAGCCTGGAAGTACTGCCAAAGAAGAAGCTCTAAGGAAAGCTGCATATGAATTATTGATATCATCCAACAATAATGTATTCGAACTTCTTGCGAAATATCTCTTCGATCAAGAGGGCTCTGGTTCTCATTGATTT
This sequence comes from Iris pallida, assembly GCA_029216955.1. Taxonomy (NCBI): domain Eukaryota; kingdom Viridiplantae; phylum Streptophyta; class Magnoliopsida; order Asparagales; family Iridaceae; genus Iris; species Iris pallida. The sequence continues at coordinate 7,001,774 of JANAVB010012999.1, read as the reverse complement.
TATGTATTTCCTTCTGTTTGAACTATGCAATAAAAAGAATTTTATTTATACTCTTTATACATAGTATTTCTTGAGAAATTGGCTATTGATAGGCATCATGGAAACTCGGCCATCCGTACCAGTCAGTTGATAAGCTCCGTTTGAAAAAACTTTGCTTACAACGTAGGGACCTTCCCACTTTGCTTCGAACTTTCCCTTGCTCATGTGTGTCATAGTCAAAGGATGTCTAACGGTTAGAACTAGTTCTCCTTTCTGAAATGCTCGTACTCTAACTTTATGGTTGAAGGCTTTTGATATACGGGCTTGGTATAACTTAATATATTGTTGAAGTAGGAGCCGTTTCTCGTCCAACGCTTCAAGCTCCTGAAGTCGAAGACGATCATTGTTTTTTGTTGTGAGTTCATTGGCAATTGTAATCCTTAAGGTGGGGATTTGAATTTCCAATGGTAGGACAGCTTCGCATCCATACAACAAGAAAAAAGGTGTGCAACCGGTTGGAGTACGTATAGTAGTACGATAACCCCATAGACATTCTCCAAGCTTTTTACTCCAATTTCTTTTATTGGTAGAAACAAATTTCTTAGGAAGCTTAATAATAGTTTTGTTGAATGCTTCATCCAAACCGTTCGCTGCAGAACCCCCAACAGTATGCACAAGTCCAAGCTCAGACCCAAAACCGCTTGAAAGGTTTCCAGCAGAGGGGACCAGCACCCCGAGGGCACGGTCAAGTGATGGCTTTGACCGTAGAGGAGGAATTAGCATCAGGTGAGGTAGTGGCAGGTACTATTCTCGTCAACTCCTTTCCAGCATCAGTATTATTTGATTCTAGTGCATCGTATTTATTTATGTCTGCACGATTTGCGATACGGATAGGACTGGAGCCCGAGTCATTATCAGTAAGGCTCAATATACTTACTGGTAATGGACTTGTGGGGGTAGATAGAGTGTTTTTCTCATGTCGGATCGTAGTTAGCGGTAGAGAGTTTCCCGCTAGGTTGATAGAATTCCCGATGGCCGATTATGATATGGTCTTAGGGATGGATTGGTTGAGGGACCAGTATGCTAGAATAGATTGCCATATCAGCAAGATTATTTTTAGCATTCCTGGTGAGCCAGAGTTTTCATTCTTCTGAGGTAGAGTAGAACCTTCTCCTCCAGTATTTCGGATGGCAGTATCAGAAGCAGTTCAGTTTTCCAGAGTTGTAGAAGAGTTTCTCGATGTTTTCATCGGGGAATTTCCAGGTATGCCACCAGAGAGAGAGAGAGAGATTGAGTTCACCATAGACTTGATCCCCGGGACAGCACCAGTGTCAGAGAGAGTCTACCGGATGGCACCGTCAGAATTGGAGATCTTGTATAAGATGATTGAAGAACTCCGGACCAAGGGATTCATTCGTGCTAGTAGATCGCCTTAGGGAGCCTTGATACTTCTTGTAAAAAAGAAGGATGGTACGTCCAGATTATGTATTAACTTTTGTACCTTGAACTCCGTGACAATCAAGAACAGATATCCTCTCCCGAGGATAGATGACTTGTTTAATCAACTCAAAGGGGCGTCCGTATTTTTAAAGATTGACTTGCGGTCAGGATACCACCAGATCAGAGTCAGAGAGCAGGACATCCCGAAGACGGCATTTAGATCCAGGTACGGGCATTGGGAATTCCTTGTTATGCCCTTTAGAGCAACCAACGTACCGGCTGTATTCATGGACCTCATGAATCGTATCTTTATGCCTTATTTGGATCAGTTCGTAATTGTGTTTATAGACGACATCCTGGTCTACAACAAGAGTGAAGCAGAGCATGAGCAGCATCTCAAAGTTGTCCTCCAGATTCTCAAAGAGCACCAGTTGTATGCAAAGTTCAGTAAATGCGAGTTCTGGCTCGATCGTATTTCATACTTGGGTCATATCATCACCAGAGGTGGAGTAGAAGTGGATCCCTAAAATATCATAGCCATTGAGACATGGTCGGTACATAACACAGTTGCAAAAGTTTACAGTTTTCTTGGCTTGGCCGGCTACTACCGGCGATTTATTTCAGACTTTGCACGGATTTCAGCACCTATGACCCAGTTGACCTGCAAAGATGTGCCGTTTGCTTGGACAACAGAATGTCAGGATTGTTTTGAGAAGTTGAAGCGAGGGTTGATGACAGCACCCATTCTCACACTTTCAGATAGGACCGGGGGATTCTCAGTGTATTGTGATGCTTCATGCAGAGGTTTAGGATGCATTTTGATGCAGCATGAGAAGGTAATAGCTTATGTGTCACGTCAACTTCGTGATCATGAGAAGAATTACCCGACCCATGACTTGGAGCTGGCAGCTGTAGTTTTTGTACTGAAGCTGTGGAGGCATTAACTGTATGGAGATCGGGTAGAGATTTTCACCGACCACAAGAGCCTGAAGTATGTGTTCACTCAGAAGGATCTTAACATGCGTCAGAGGAGATGTCTAGAGCTACTTGTGGATTATGACATCAACCTGCAGTATTATCCTGGGAAGGCCAACGTTGTTGCAGATGCATTGAGCAGGAGAGCCGGAGTTTATTTTCTAACAGCACAACTAGAGTTATTAGTAGATCTTCAGAAGATGGCTATAGAAGTTATTCCTTCCTACCAATGTAGCATTGATGGCCAGTATTCAAGTTCAGTCCAGTATAGTTGAGAGGATCAAGTTAGCTCAATCATCCGATTCTAAGCTTCAGCGGCTTAGGGCAGAATGTGTAGCAGGACGAAGACCAGAGTTATGTATCCATGAAGACGGTACACTTCGACATGGAAGGCGACTTTGTGCACCTCGTGGTGATATCAGATAGGATATCTTGGCAGAAGCTCACAGTTCTCAGTATTCGATTCATCCGGGCGGTACGAAGATGTATCGTGATATCTGACAGCATTTTTTGGTAGAATGGCATGAATCGGAAGATAGCCCGGTTTGTCTCTCGATGTTTAGTTTGCCAACAAGTTAAAGCTGAACATCAGAGATCGGCTGGACTTCTTCAACCTTTACCGATCCCAGAATAAAAATGGGAGCACATTACCATGGATTTTGTAACTAGATAACCTAGATCTCCAGCTGAGAGAGATGCTATCTTGGTTATAGTCGACAGACTTACCAAGGTAGCCCATTTTCTTCCTTTTAGGATTGGTCAGTCGACGGATCAGCTAGCAAAAATGTACCGCAGGCAGATAGTCAGGGTGCATGGAGTACCAGTCAGTATTGTATCCGACAGAGGTTCAAGATTCATATCGCACTTTTGGCAGTCTTCAAAAATATTTGGGGACTCGTCTCAAATTTAGTTGAGCTTATCATCCGCAGACAGATGGTCAGTCAGAACGCACGATCCAGACTCTTGAAGATATGTTACGGTCATGTACACTTGACTTCGGTGGTTCGTGGGAAGATCACCTGCATCTCGTGGAGTTCTCCTATAATAACAGTTTTCAGGCCAGTATCCAGATGGCACCCTTTGAGGCCTTATACGACAGAAAGTAAAGATCTCCGTTAGCATGGAATGACATAGGCGAGAGGCAGATGCTTGTTCCAGAGATGATCACCCGGACTATTGAGGTGGTCAGGCAAGTCATAGATCATCTTTGAGTCGTGCAAGATCGCCAGCGTCATTGGGCCGATTCTCATCGGCGTCCCCTTGAATTTTTTGTCGGCGACCATGTATTCCTCAGGATCTCACCTACCCGTGGCGTCATTCGATTCGACATACGAGAAAAGCTTAGTCCTAGGTATATAGGGCCATTCGACATTCTGGAGCGAGTAGGTGATGTGTCCTATCGTCTCGCTCTTTCGCCGTCGTTACGTGAGGTGAATGATGTCTTCCATGTATACCAATTATGACGGTATATCCCGGATCCGAGTCATGTCCTTGATCATTCGAAATTGGTTGTTGGTACCAACCTTACATATGAGGAAATGCCCGTGTCCATATTGGACCGAAGTAAGAAGATACTCAAGAACAAGACTATCAAGTTAGTCCGTGTTGTTTGGGGTCATCACTCTTTGGGTGAGTAAACGTGGGAGCGTGAAGATGATGTCCGTTCATGATATCCACACCTATTTGACTCATAAGGTATAATAACTTTCTTTAGCCTTATGCTTAATTTCCTTGCTTGCATGAATGATTGCTTGATTGATTGCCTAGTTATAACTTGCTTGTGATTAATATAGCTTTTCTCGACATCTCTAGTCTCTTGATTAAATTCCGAGGATGGAATTCTTTTAAGGTGGGTAGAGTTGTCACCTCTATTTTTTGTTATACGTATTTTCATTATACGTGTACGGAATCCCGACCCGTAGTTAGACTTGTCCTACTTAGCTTGATCTTGGTTTAATATTGCATTGGTTCAATATTGGCATGGCTTGGTTTTGGGTTTGGCCTGGTTGGGTTGGTCCAACATACTAACCCCTCTTTATAAGCTACCAACCCCTTTCTCTTTCCTCATTTACTTCTTCATTTATTTCTTCTTCTTCCTCCATTAACTCTCTCCACCTACCAAGAGCTTAGGCAAGTACAACTTGCTTCATGGAGGAACTCAATTCTTGTTGTTCTATTGTCTTCCTCACGGGATTCTAAGATACTTTACTACTTAGCATTTTTAAATTCCATGGTTTATTTCATGTAGATTTGAGTTTGCTGCATTTTTAGATTTCTTGGGCTGTGATCTATCAAACCTTCTTATTTTTAAGTTTTGATTGTTCCATGTTGTAGAGAATTTTGTTTTACCCTATTTTGACCTATGGAAGTCCTGATTTTGACCTTAAATGAAGGATTAATGGAGCTTTGAAGCCATGGTTTCCATGGTTCTTCTTCTCGGATCTTTGGAGAAGAAGAACAGCTTTATGCGGCAACTTCATGCGGCCAGCCTTATGCGACAACTTCATGCGGCCAGTCTTATGCGGCAACTTCATGCGGCCAGCCTTATGCGGCAACTTCATGCGGCCAGCCTTATGCGGCAACTTCATACGGCCAACCATATGCGGCAACTTCATGCGGCCAGCCTTATGCGGTAACCCCAATGCGGCCAGCTTTTTGCGAAAATCCCATGCGGCCAGCCTTATGCGGCAACCCCATACGGTCATCTTTTTGTGGCAACCCTCATGCAGCCAGTCTTTTGCGACAACCCTCATGGCAGGGTTATATTTTGGACGTGGCATGATTTCAATATTAGCATGACTTTTATATGAACACGACATGATAATGTAGGGATAGAACACGATAGTGATCCGTCGTGGTGCACTATTGACAAGTAATATGACATAATAGTGGCCCATCGTGGCGCACTCTTGATAAGTAACCTACATGATAATATTGATATGCTGTTGCGACGGCTAATATGACATGACAAGAATGAATGGCCTGGACACCGTGGGCGATTGTGTTTATACAAATGAACCAATATTGTCTTGCATCATGTCTAGGGCATGGACCCCTGAGTACAACGGTCAGGAGTACATACTGAAACTGACTAAGGCTAATAACTAGAATAACCCAGTAGTCATGAAGAGATTTTCCAGCTACAGGCAATCCTGTTATCTGGGCGCCCCATCATGGGATTTGTAGCCTGCGGTCGAGTAGGGCACATTTCCAGCACACTGTCATATGTTACACCTTTCAAGCTACTTAAGGGTACATGTGTTTCCTGGGTGATGTACCCACATGAACTCAACCCCTAATTGCGTCCAGGTAATATGGATGGTCTGCAGGGCTTGTGGCTATTGGAATAATCTCATTACATTTGCTAGTAACTAGGCCTGTGATAACCCTAGTTAGTTAAAGTATCAAGCCGTACTTATTGCTTGGTCATGAATGTTGGATGGAGTCTAACCAGTCTAGTCTTGTCATGATCCTGTGCCACTACCAAAATTTATCATTTTAGCGACGGCCACATCCGTCGCTAAACCGACGGTAATTACCATTAGCGACCGGTAACCGACGGATTTTGGCCAAAATAATCCGTCGGCAATCAGCTCGTCGCTAATAACGTTCCGTCGCTAAGTTGTCGTCACGGCAACGGAATAGCGACGGATTTTCGACGTCACAATACGAAGCATTAGCGACACGTTCCCGACGGATTTTCGTCCATTTCAACTATTAAGTATTGAACTGTGTAGGAAATAGCGACGTAAATTTCCGTCGGTAACCCGTCGTAACAGCGTATCAGATCGTATCGCTCCGTCGCTAATCCGTCGGTATGCGTCGGTACTTAACGTCGGATTTGCGACGGTGTTCTGACGGACTATACGTCGATCAGGTTCTGGAAATGCTTGGCATTTCCAGCACCATGGCGACGGAATAGTAGTCGCGGACCCGTCGCTACCGCGATGCCACAGCGACGGATTGCTGACTGATTATCCGTCGCCATGGTTCTGGCAATGTCATGCATTTCCAGAACCATGGCGACGGATAATCAGCCTCTAATCCGTCGCCAAATACAGCGACGGAGTAGCGGCTGGTTATCAGTCGCCCTGGCGACGGCCTTTCCGTCGCTGTTCCGTCGAAGCTTATACCACCAGAACGTTGCCGACGGATGATCCGTCGATAACCCGTCGCTGACTGCAAACAGTTTAAAAACTCCAGGTAGCGACGGATTATCCGTCGAAAACCCGTCGGCAACTGGGAATATCTGTCGCTAAACGGTCACTAGTCCGTCGCTAACTTGGTTTTTTGGAAAAAAAATTGGCAGCACTTTTCCTGTTCACAAATATATGCATAAACCAAACCAATATATAATGCACACCAATTATCCAACAATCACACAGACCAAATATATAATGCACACCAATTATCCAAGAATCACATAGACCAAATATGCACATACGACCAATTATCCAAGAATCACAGACCAAACCAAATTAATAGAAAATAAATATCAATTATCCTAAAGAGTAACATAATATCCGGTGCTATAAGCTGATTATAGCACAATTAGTTCAAAGCTCTCACAAATAATCCAAATTTTCTTAATACAACATTTTAAGAAGGAGGAGGTCGATTGTCCGTTCCCGTATTCGACCGACGCATATACTCCTCCACAAGGTACGGAGGCAAGGCGTCGTATACAGTGCTCGAAAGTCGACGAAGCTGCTCTGCGGACATGAGATCCAGGAGTGTCGTCACAGCCGTAGGCGGTAGCACAGGGGCTTCAGGGTTGAAAGAAAGGTGGCCCACGGAAGACGGACCGACACCTGCAGTCGACGGACCAGTAGAAGACGGACGAGCACCATCAGCAGACGTACCGGCAGCAGCAGACGCCCCGGCAGCAGCAGACGCAGGCGGAAAGTGCGTGGCAAATTGCTCCCGCAAGGACGATACCGCCTCGTGCAGCTGCGTAAGCTGCGACCTAACATCATCGTCTGCCCGGGCCACGAGAGGAGGCGGTGTCGGTGGAAATCTCTGCGTCGCCATATGCAGTGGCCCTAGGGAGCCGACTCCGCACAGGTACCCTTTCTTAAAGCCGCCGACGGTATCTACGAATAAGTCGTTCCGAGCGACCAAAGAAGAGGGCGTCCGGAAGGGCGTCGTTTCACCGACATCCTCGGTGTCAGTTAACTGAGCCCGACTAAGGGCCTCACGATACGCAGCCTATCAAATGAATGTGTTTATACTATAAGATTTATATAAGTTGTAATCTAAATCCTATGTTTCACTAAGTTAAGTGTGAATCCTAAGTTTACCTAAGTTATAGTCCGAATACTTTTAATTCTAACGTTAATCTCATAAACATAAGTACTTACATCAGTCTCCTTGGCCCTCTCGTCGACGAAGCTCCCGTCCTTCTGTCTTTTGTGCGTATACTGGAAGACGTCGTGCATGGTGACCGATTCTGGCGCCCTTCCCTCCTTCACCGCCCGTTGGGCCTGCATACGAAATTTGCGTAGAAACTAATTAACTCCTTTAATTCATAATACCTAATTCGATAGTGAAATAAATTTACGGTTGCTCACCAGATCTGCAAGTGTCGCTGCGTGAGACCTTGATCCCCCCGTATGAAGGCCCGTGGCAGATCGGTTCACCTTTGCCTTCTCCGATTTCTCCTTGTATACAGGGTTATCCATCATGCCTAAGAGGTCCTCATAATAGTCCTGCCGGATCCAATTCGGCCTCGTATGCCCCATCTTTAGGTCATGAATCATATCCCGTATCTTCTTCGAGCATGCACTTCGGTAGGTCCTGCGGATCCCCTTCTCGCGATGGGGGGGCCACCAGTACGTTCTCTAACACAAAAAATCAATTATCACGTAATTTACAAAATGGTTGATTAAAGAACCACATAGACTTAACCAAAAAAATATAGATATATACCCTCAACTCGTCGAGCCAGACGTACTGCTCGGTTGGGGGCACCGACGTAAAGTTGAGGTAAGGACCGTGGAAGTTAGCCCTGATAATTTCTCCAAGGGTCCTGCCAATATTAAACGGAAAAAACATACAAAGAAGAAACGACTGGATTATTAACTTGAATAAATGACAGAAATTTAATAAATTAACTTAAATTTACTTACGAGGTCCCCGCGGGCCATAGCTCTCGTCGGAACTCGCCTCTCGGCCTCTCTGGTGCCGTCGGAGGATCCGCGGGTCCGCGTATGTACTCCCAGTAACCGGATAGAACCGAGTATGGGGGTACTCCGGGGCCCACTGTGCAGTAACCGGGGCATCCCCTGGTGGATCCGCTGCTGGTGGTTCCGATAGCGGATCGGATCCGCTAGCAGATCCGGACTGATGCCTCGATGAAGTGGTCGATTGAGGGCGGGATGCGTCTGTGCCCGGGGTATTCTCCGGGTTGGGCTCGCTCGATGGGGTCACATCCCGAGAACTCTGAATGCGACCACGACCACGAGTACCAGTACGACCACGACCACGACCCGCACCACCACCACCACCACCACCACCACCACCACGACGACCAGCACCACTACCACGGCCAGCCATCATAACATGTAAATAGAACACATAAACATAATTAACAATATGAAAGTGTAAATGGATATAAAAAAATAAACTAAAATATACATACCACCAGTAGGGAGACGAGTGCCGCCACGACGAAAAAGACTAGGAGTGCCATCTGCAATAAGTAAATAATCGAATAAAAAAAATATGAATTCACGTAATTGCTTTTATGAGGTCAAACTTAATTCACGTAATTGGAAGTGTTTTTACTATACAACAATATTTAACCTAATCATCGTCTTCGTTCTCATCCTCGGCCTCGTCTTCATCATCATTCTCCTCATCCTCATCCTCATCCTTATCTTCATCGTCGATTTCATCTGTATCCTCATCCCCATCAAATTCTTCTTCTTCTTCTTCTTCTTTTTCTTCTTCTTCTTCTTCTTCTGCCTCAAAATTTGGGACAAGACGCCTCTTTCTCCCCTGGTTGACAGCTAAGTCTTGTGTATCAACCTCTTTCTCCCCTCTATTTTCCTCAATAATATCTTCAACATCCATTGTATCTGAGTGTTGTCCCAAGTATTGGGACTTTTCGATCTGGTCCTCTTGGTATGCTGGGTCTCCAACCTTGAATGTATTTCTAGATTTAATCTTGCATACTCCCCACCAGTCAAATCGATTTCTAAGACGCCTTGGATAGCTTGTATAGTAGACTTGAACAGCCTGATTTGCTATTGCAAATGTATCGGACCCTCTATACCTCCTGCGATTATTTATATCGACGAATCCAAATTGTTTATCGATTCTCCAACCGATATTTGGTGTCGTATCGAACCACTCACATTTGAACATCACAATATGTATATCATATGGGCCAGTATATTGTAAATCTACAATATCCCGAAGCACTCCATAATAGTCAAAGTCCGGCTCGTCATCATAGACGGTGCCTCTTATGCAAACACCAGAATCCTTGGTATTGATGCCGTCATTGATAAATTCGACATTTATAGCATTCTGAGTTGACTTAAACCTGAAGCCATTAACGACATAGCCTGGCCAAGTCTTTATTTGCTTTTTCGGTCCCAGTGCCAGATAATGAACACTCTCATGAGTGAGTGTTGTTTCAGGCAATAAAACCAGTAAACAAATATTTATAATTTAAATGTTTCAGATTATATATTAATAATCTCAATTATAATCACAGTTACTTACGTATTTGCGAAACCATGACGGAAATGTACAATCAACCTCTCTTTGAAGTCCCTCATCGGTAATATCGGGTCTCCTCATTTTGATTTCATCTCTAAATAAACTATTAGAGAAAATAAGAATATATAAGTGTAGTCACTTACTTCATCAAATTCGAGATTATAACGAGTGCAAGTGTACTGACTTACTTCTCCAAATCTCTCACTTCTTGTATGTCACAGTTTAACAAGACATATCGGTGAGCGGCATCATACTCGTCGTCTGTCAACCATCGTCTTTTACTAGCCCCAACAGGCTTGCCCCTTACATTGAATATTCCTCTATCCTCAACGTTCTCGTCATTCCTTTGAGGTCTATTTCGATTTGTTTTAACATGAGTATCGAAATAAATGGAGCAGAAGTTTGAAACCTCTTCGATAAGATATGCTGCGTATATCGAAGCCTCTATATGAGCTTTGTTGCCAACTTTCTTCTTTAGATGGTGTAGGTATCTAGAGAGACAAATTATCTTGAGAATTAAGAAAGAATTTTAAAATAAATAGAAATTCAGCTTAAATTATATCGATATTTATGTACCTTTCAAATGGGTACATCCATCGATAATGAACAGATGTACCGACACGGGCTTCGTATGCTAGATGAATCGGTAGATGTTCCATGCTGTCGAAGAAGCCAGGAGGAAATATTTTCTCCAACTTGCAAATTGTTAAGATAATCTTCTCCTCAAGTTCAACCATGTGTTGTACAGTCAACTTAGTTGAACAAATATCCCTAAAAAATATTGATAGTTCGGCCAACGGAACCCATACAGCAGAAGGCAACAACTCTTTCAAAGCAATGGGCAGTAATCTTTCCATAAACACGTGGCAGTCATGACTCTTCATTCCCGTTAGCTTGCGTTCATTGAGGTCAACGCATCTAGACAAATTCGACACATAGCCGTCGGGAAATCTTAAAGTAGAGACCCACTTGCAGATTCTTAATCTATCTTCTTTGCTCAATGTGTATTGTGCTATCGGCTTACTTAATTGTCCAGCATCTCCCCTTTGTATCAAGTTCAGATAAGGACGCTTGCATATCTCGGCAATATCTTTTCTTGCTTTTGGATTGTCCTTCGTCTTTCCTTTAATGTCCATGACGGTATTGAAGACATTATCGAACACATTCTTTTCGATATGCATAACATCAAGATTATGCCTTATAAGATTATCTTTCCAATAAGGCAAGTTCCAGAAGATACTCCGTTTGGTCCAGTTATGGGTTTGTCCGAACCCATCGACACGATTGTTCGATGGATCTTCCATTACAGTGGGAAAATCCTTTACATCTTCCCAAATATCGTATCCCGACAATCTGGCAGGCGGATGAGAAAATTCTTGTTTTCCAGCTCTGAATGCGTCCTTGTTCTTTCTCCAAGGATGACTCGCGGGCAGAAATTGACGATGACAATCAAAGAAAGAAATTTTTCCTCCATGCTTAAGGCGGAATACCTTACTATTTTGCATGCATATCGGACAAGACAGGGTGCCGTGAGTACTCCATCCCGACAGCATACCGTATGCGGAAAAATCATTGATTGTCCACATCAGTGAAGCTCTCATCTGAAAGTTCTGTTTCCTGTAAATATCATACATCGTGACGCCGATCTTCCACAGCTGTTTTAGCTCATCCACCAACGGCTGTAAATATATATCGATATTCTTCGTCGGATTTTTGGGACCCCGTATGATAGCTGTCAAGAACATATAAGGAGTCTTCATACACATCCATGGTGGCAGATTGTAAGGGGTCAGAATGACCGGCCAGCAGGAGTATTGAGATCCCGACTACCCGAAAGGGGCGAATCCATCAGAACATAGCCCCATGCGTACATTTCTGGGCTCTGCAGCAAAATTTGGATAGCAAAAATCGAAATATTTCTACGCCTCTCCATCCGAAGGATGTGACAATTCTCCATCGTCCTTTGTGCGTTCTTCGTTGTGCCACATCATATGTTCTGCTGTATTCTGAGACATATACATCCTCTGCAAGCGCTTCGTGATCGACAAGTAATGCATATACCTGTAAGGACGTCATTTTCTAGTTGACTTTCCTTTTCCCCTGACTTCCTTGTAATGATTCGCATTACAGAAGCGACAACTTTCTACATCCTCGTTCTCCTTGTAGTACAACATACATCCGTTGCGACAACAATCTATCTTGTCGTACCCCAGTCCCAGTAGTCGGACCATCATCTTCGACTTGTAGAAGTTTTTTGGAAGCTCTTTTGATTCCGGTAACACCTCCTTCATTAGTTGTGTAATCCGATCATAGCAAGTTTGTGGCAAGTTAAAATCGGACTTTATGTTCAACAACCGCATCGTCACTGACAGTACAGAATGTGGATCACAACTAGGTGTTTGCCATTAAAATTGTTTTGATTGAAATCTTAATACAAACAGAACAGTGATACAATATAGGACTTAGATGTAGTCCTAGGAGTACACTTTTGTTTAAGCTGGGTCCTTAGTGCCAATGGAGCGAGTGGTAATGCGTTGACTCCGTTGACCGGCTGACGGCGGTTATCGGTTCTCTGAAGGTGTTGATTGCTCTGGGTGCTGGAGCTTGCTGAGAGGAGTAAGACGTTGAGTGTCTAGAACTGCCTCTCTGGTGATTCTCTGTTGTGGATTCTTTGTGAGTCTTATGTTCTGAGTCTCTGTGTGTGTGTGAAGGAGATGACCCTTCTATTTATAGTTTTGCAGGCTGGCTGCTCATGCGCACATGTAGGATGCGCCGGTGTAGGAACGCCACGTGGAGGTTGCTGATGGAGGCGCATGGATGCTGCGCCCTGATCGAGGGGGAGAACTCTTCATGCTGCTGTGGTGAGCCGGCACGTAGCAGGGAGAAGATCTTTCCGTTGTTGAAATCTTGGACGAGTTGAATCAAAAGACACGTGTCGTCGACTCATGGTTCGAAGATCTCGGATTTGGTGGAGAGGAGTGATCTGGTGGGCTGTGCCTTGGATTGGGCGTAGGAGGAGGCTGCGGCTCATAACCTTTAGGAGTTACAAACCATTTGGGGCGCATGGCTTTTGAGGCGCATGCAGGCGACTTTCCTTCTGTCTTTCGGGATCAGGGAGCAGTCTGAGGCGCATGGCTTTTGAGGCGCATGCTGATTTGGACGCATGGCCGTAGAGGCGCATGCGGGTTTGGACGCATGGCCGTAGAGGCGCATGCGGATGGACGCATGGCCGTAGAGGCGCATGCGGATGGCCACGTGGCAGTAGCCGTCGGAGTCATGATGATGCTGACGTTGCCGATGCTTCGTTCTCTGAAAAAGCTGTCACTTGTTCAGACTTTGGGAGGCGTGCTGCCAACTCTGTCAGTTCAGCATTTAATGTTGGTGACGTTCGATGGACAGCTGAGTGGGCGCGTCGGTTGGCGTTCCACTCGGTATGGAGATGTGTGGGGGCGCATCCTCTATAATGCGCCGAGTACTGTAGGGCGCGTCTGTATGATGCGCCTGACGCCGAAGGGCGCGTCCGTGTGATGCGCTGTCTGGCTGGCGCATCGGACATGTCTTTTAATGATGCGGCTGTCTCGCTCTTCGAGTGCTATAAATAGCCGTTTGGCTGAATTCGAGGCGTCCGGTTCATCCATTTAATGTAAATTCATTGCACGGAATTCGGAGGGCCATCCACTTGGCGCGTGGGTTTGATCTGCCCGGCCTATAAATAGTGGCATGGAGAGAAGATTTGCTTCTTATTCCCTCACGTACTTCCAATATGAATTTGAACATACGGGTGCATTCTGCTGACGAAGTGCTCCCGAGGGTGAAGATGAGACGCTGTGTTGTCTTCGATGCACTTGAAGGTGACTGTTACATCCAAAAGACGGAGTCGAGGGCTTCTGAGGCAGGCGGAAGGTGCCTGTTGCATCCAAAGATAAGGATGCTCGAGCCTCGTCTCCGTTATTCCGGAAGAGCCGTAGATCGGAATGGCGGTGCAAGGCTCTCTCTTCCTGCAAAGTGGAGTTTCCCCACTTTGATCGTGTCGAAAGCTGCTCCTTTAGCCATGATTTCGATCACGGTCTTCCTTCGGCTTTGGAGGCTCTTTCGAAGCCTCCCCTGGCCACAGCATTTGCGGTGCTCTTCTCTTCCTTGGTTCCAGCCAGAGGGTTAAATCCTTTGTGTCGAAGCATTTATCGGGCGAGCCTGGTTGGAAGAGCGGCACATAACTGGGCTCTGCTCGGCCAGGTGAGCCTGGCTGGAAGAATTTGGCTGAAGGGATGCACATAACTGAGGTGCTGAAGAGATGATGGGATGCGCCTGGATGGAGGCGCATGATATCTGCTGCGCCTCACTGGTGGCGCATAGTGATGCTGCGCCTATCTGGAGACGCATGGTGGCCTTTGCGCTTATCTGAAGGCGCATGATGGCCACTGGCTGTAGACTTTAGGCTCTTTCCTTTGTAGGAATTCTCTTTTGTACAACTTTTTCTAGACATGTAATAGACTTTTATATATAAATAAAAAGTCCTTCTTCAAATGTCTATAATTATTGACTTCGCTGTGAAGTTCTTCATCTGAGCTCTGGCGCATGTAGTGTCTGGCGCATGGGCTTTCTGGTTGTAAAATTCTATGCTTCTACAAGACCCCCTTCAAAATTTTCAAAACTTTTGAGTAAGTTTTGGAATACTTTGAATAAGAAGCATGGAGGTCAGGGCGCATGATTTCTGGGTGCATGCCTGTTCGGGCGCATGCTCTTCTCAGTTAATGATGATGGTGTCTCGGTAACCGAAAAGATTAATGATGATCTTTTGGTTTTATTTGCTACTATCCTTGCACAGAACCCGAGGCGACGGTTGAGATCACACGTCATCTGTTCACGCGTGCGACCATGCCCTATAAATAGGTAAGAGTCGGAGAGAGAAAGAGTTCTTCTTCTCTGTGCCTCTGCTTCTTTAGAGTTTCTTCTTCAAAACCCAAACTTCTCCTTCTTCGAGAGAATGGCTCCCAAGACTCCTCGCGGTGCTGCCGGCAAGGGGAAGGAGAAAGCAAAAGAGTCCGCGGATGAGGATGTACCTATCACTCTTGCGCCTCTTGCCGACGTTCGTCCTGAGGTGACAGGTGGGTTTCGTCTCTACTTTGGGCTCTGTGCCCTAACTGCCGACGCGTATAGACTTCGGTCTTTAATGATACGCCGAGGTTCTATCTTGCCGACGTGCATAGGTTTATACCTTTATCATGCACCGAGGTTTTAATGGCTGACGCGCATGGGTTCTATTCCCTGAAGATGCGCCGAAGCCTTTGTTGACGCGCATGGGCTCACGCTCTGATAATGCGCCGAAGCTCCAATGCCAACGCGCATGGGCTTACGCCCTGATGATGCGCCGAGACATGCTGACGCGCATGGGCCTATGCCCTGATGATGCACCGAAGCAGATGCGCATGGGTTCTTGACATATTTTGTCTTTTTGCCTGACTTCCACTTTTGTCGTGCCAGTGTCGATGACGATCCCTTTGTTGAATGAGGTCCTCCTGGATGCTTCTCTTTGCCAGATGGGAGTTGATTTTGATGAGGCGGTGATCAACCCTGCAAAGGATGCTATCCTTCAGGACCAATCTCGTGAGAGGATGCTACAAATCCAGGTCCAGTTGCCGCTTTTCCTCCAAAGTATGATGGAGAGTGGTAAACTGAAGTCTGCTGATTCTGAAGGTGTGACCTTCTTAAAACCAGCCTTTCTGTTTGGCGATCGATTAGTCTCTTCCGAGGCGAAGATATTGAAGATCAGAGAAGACTGGTTCTTTGCTGCTAAGGGCATGATGTTATACATGCGACAGGTTGACCGCCAGTTGCCATTGACAGCCTTTTATCATCTAGCTTCGAAGAGAACGATGGGTTGGGAACTTACGCCTTCTCAAGGGGGTGCCTTGGGGGGCTCCCTTTCGATTGACACCACCTCGAACCAGCGAGACACCTTGACTGCTTCACGAACTGGTTCTTCGTTCAGTTACCGAGCTTTGCATCCCGGGAGCATCTATAGTGAAGTCCCAAATGACACGTTTTCCTTCAGTGCCCCGACTTTTGCAAATCGGATGCTGACGTCGAAGGTCACGTATCCGACAGCTGGTTTTAGAGTCGAATGTTGGTGTCACTATATCCCAAAGTGGGACGAGTTGACTTCCTGGGTGCTTTCCAGGTTCAAAGTTGAGCTTAAAGAGATAGGGCTGACTGCCGCCATTCGGGCTACTCAGGCAGGCGTGGACCTCAATAAGCCGATGTTCCTTGCGCTATTGGAGCTTTTCAACACCCAGACTGGTAGCTTCTTTACTCCAGTGGGGGAGTTGGGATTGGCCCTTCATGAGATGTACGAAGTGTCCAAGCTTCCTTGGGGCTCGGAACCATACGAGGAATATTTCCCATCGAATGAAGAGATCCAGGTCTTGGAAGATAAGGACCCGGAGATGATGGCCGTTTTCAAGGAGGTGACGAGCCATCATTATCTGATGCACCGGAGGGACAAGGGTAAGACCCAACCTCACGTGACTGCTTGGAGGGACTATGTTTTCAGACAGGATTTGGCGGATCCTTCGAGGATCCGGTTTGCGACTCCGCAGGGCTTGACACCCGCAGAAGTGAGTTCTGAAATAACCCGGCTGGACGAGAGGACCCCACATTCAAATGAGAGCGGAAAGAACACGTACAGCTGTTTCAGGCACTGCGGGCACCGGATGTCATCTAAGGCAGTGTTGACGGCCTACTTGATGATATGGCTCCGGGATTGCATATTTGCAGGGGGATCCGGTGCTGTTGAGAGGGTACATCGGAATCTCATTTTGCCTGCAGTGAAGTTGGCCTTTGGACGACCTCTGGCTCTCCTCCCCGCGATGGTGTGCAACCTGCTGCACGATTTGAGGTCTTTCGCTGATGATGTGATCCATGAGAAAGGTAATAATGACAACTTTCCTCGGGCCGAGCTGCCTTTCCATTATCTCATGGGTTGGCTGATCTTACATCATCCGAATGTGATAAGTCCTGGTCCTGAGGAGGACCACGTTGAAGGAGATGCCTTCATTCGCCGCTTCTATAAGAGGAAGTGGTCATACACTGGCGTCCCTGTTTGTAGGAGGGTTTTGTCCTTCCTTCAGGGGTAGGAAATTGTGAAGGTTGGCCCGATCTTCAAGAATTTCGAGGCCGACCAGGATTTGGTTGATTCTGGCGAGGATGCGGTTACTTTGCCGAAATGGAGTTTTCGTTGGTTGCAGAGTATCCGACCTTCGCATCTGGTCTACCGTAATCAGAACAGGTGTTATCTGGAACCATACTTGCCAAGCCGATTTGCTCGTCAATTTGGCTACACTCAGCTAATGCTGTGGAATCCCAGTAGCAGTCTAGGCTTCATCGGGAGTTTGCTGGATGGAGCCCGGGGCTGGCAGTATTATAACGCTGGATGCACTAGCGTTAAGTTTACCACACCAGTTCGCAATCCTCGGCCGCCGATCTTATATCCGGCCGCCAAGCTGTATTGTACTATGAATACTATATCTCCTGGTTATGACAGGGAGACTAGTTTCATCATTGGAACCCAGTTGGAGGCAACAGCGAATATGTTGGTGGCGGCTCGGTCATATCGTCCGCCAGAATTGGCGGGGTATCGGGCTGCTGCTATGGCACCAGCGAGAGACCCGTCTGTCGAAAAAAGGCGAGCTAACCCAGAAGCTGGTTCTTCCGTACTGAAAAGGTCGAGAAGGACGTCGACCCCGAAGATTACAGAAACGCCACTTGTAACGCCAACGGGCTTAGCCCCCGCTGAGGTAAGTAGTGCTTCATAATTCCAGTTTTTTTATGTCATTGTGGCGACTTATGCTCTTCTTCTTGTAGGGATTGAAGAAGAAGTCTCGTGCTTCGAAATCGGGCACCAGTAAGCCGAAGGAGGTGGCAGGCTCTTCTGAGGAGCGCATTCCACCAACGATGTTGTCTCCTGTGGAGGAGGGTCCCGAAGATGTTCCCGCGGAGGTTTTAGTATCTCCTGACTTTGAAGTCGCGACAACTTCTGGGATAGTACCATCTGCCGTGGAGGCCTTGGACGCTGAGGGTCCTACCGACTCGAGGCATCCTGATGATGAAGTGGATTGGAGTTCGTCGCCTTCTGGTGACGTCCCTCCAGCGTTGTAAGGGTCCGTTGCGGGGGCAGCAGAAGCAGTGGGGATAGAGGAGAGGGTTGATTCCCCTCCTGGTCATGATGAAGGGAGGTCGGCTGAATCATTGCCGAATCCTTCCTTGGCTTCAACCATGGACATAGAGATGGCTATCGATCAGGCGGTAGCGACAGATTCTGTCCCTGTAGAGGGACTTGAGAAGAATGAGACTCTTCTGCCGGTCTTGTCTCCTGGGGCTGGCCAAGAGATAAATGTTGACCTCCCCGTTTTGCCGGGGGAGGTGGCTGATGCTGATAGAATGTCGGGGGTAGAAGAGGTGGCCGTTGACGTTGGTGATTTCTCCGGGCTTGAGAAGGGTAAGGGTGTGGAACCCTCTGTTGCTCCTTCCACTTGGGGTACTATCACGACGCATATGCCTGCTCCTTCTGTTCCTTTGACTCCTCGGGCCAGCAGTCTGGGCCCTGTTGATGAAGAGCCTATTGCTGTCGAGATTCAAACCTCTCATATCGAGGTCGGCGGATCTTCCTCCGGTCCGCAAACTGTAGTAGCTCCCTCAACTCCTGCTATGACGCCGCAGGTGCTGGCGGAAGCCGACGGATATGTGAAATTCCTCGTCGAGGGAGTGTACAGATGCAGAGATAGGAAAGTCGATGGCTGAGATCGAGGCTTCCCATCGAGCCGAGGTGAGCAGTTGGGAGCGTTAAGTGGCTGAGACTGAGGCTGCGGCGGAGCAGCTGTCTCAATCTATAAAGAAGACGACGGAGAGGCGAGCTGCGGTGGATGCTAACATCGCAGAAGTTGATGCTCAGATGCGCCGTCTTGAAGACCAGCGGGCCCAACTTCAACTAGAGGCTGAGCGCGTCCTGGCTGAACACGTGGCATTCAAACGGGAGGAAACGACTCTTACTCAGCGGACCCTTGCTTTGGCTCAACAGCGACGACAGCTTGATGAGAAGTATGAGAGTAAAACTTCTGCTGAGGCTGTCGGGTTAATGCGTCAAGAAGCCGAGCTGCGAGTCCAGGCGACTGTGGAAACTCGCACTGCCGACCTGAGACGTCGAGTCAGAGAACTCTCATCCCACCCTGGGGAGGATCGGGGATTGTAGCTTCTCTTCTTTTTTTGTGTTTTTGCAACTCTTGCTGGGGAAATAGCGTATTTCTGTACTCCCTTTTTTTAAAAATAAAGAAATACACTATCTCTTTGATGTGTTCATTTTTAATTTCATGAACTTGATGATTTATGTGGACCTATTATCTTTTGCGCACCTTGGTTTTTAGGTACAGATAATAAGTATAAAGGAACCAACATGTTTGCTCAGAGGTAATGTGGACATGGCAATCATTAGGTTCAAATGATAGAATCTTCCTACTCAGAGGTGTTTATGGACGTGGTAGGAATGATCCTGTGGGATACGCTGAACAACTCAGAGGTAATGTGGACGTGGAAGTTCTGCGATCAATGTACGACAACGTAGGAGTTGTTTGTACGGGATGTTTACTCAGAGGTATTGTGGACGTGGTAAACATGAAGGATAGCTTAAGCTCACGAAGTGTAAGGTTCCGCTTTGTAGGATGTAGAGAGACAACTCAGAGGTAATGTGGACGTGGTTATCTTTCTACGGAAGGATGCCACGGAACAGCTGGGTTCCGGAAGCGATTGATTTTGTGAAAAGAGATTATTTGGGGAAATACATGTCTTGGAGGATGTCAAGAGTAGTACTTCTTTAGGAACTTGCCGTTGATGGGCATCATGAACAAGTCCCCATTGGGTTTGGCGAGCCGGTAAGCACCGTTTGAGTATACCGTCTCGATGATGAAGGGTCCTTCCCATTTGGGCTCGAACTTCCCTGGTGTCTTGTGAGTTAACACCATTGGCCTTCTGACTGCTAAAACCAGGTCGCCAACTTGGAAAGTTCTTTGCTTGACCTTCTTGTTGAAAGCCTGTGATATACGGGCTTGGTAAAGTTCGATGCGTTGTTGAGCTAGGAGACGCTTTTCGTCAAGTGCCTCCAATTCTCGCAGACGACGACGTTGATTGTCTTCTTCTGTGAGATCGTTTGTGATGGCCACGCGGAGCGAAGGTATCTGTATCTCGAGAGGCAGTACTGCTTCGCTCTCGTAGACCAGGGAGAATGGAGTGTTGCCTGTTGGGGTCCGTACCGTTGTGCGGTAGGCCCAAAGGCATTCGCCAAGCTTTTCGTCCCAGTCGCGTTTGTTGGATGACACGACTTTTTTGAGCAGCCTGACGATAGTTTTGTTGAATGCCTCGGCCAATCCGTTTGCTGCCGGATTATAGGCGGTTGAGGCCACGTTTTGAATGCGATTCTTGTCACAGAACCTGCTGAAAATGTGGCTGATAAACTGAGGACAATTGTCATGGATGATTCGCCGGGGTACCCCAAAACGGTAAATGACATGGTGTTTGATAAAGCTGACCACCCTGGAGCTTTTTACTTCTGCTAGTGGGACTGCTTCCGCCCATTTGGAGAAGTAATCGGTGATGGCCAGGATGAAGCGGTGTCCTCTCGATGAAAGAGGGGTGATTGGCCCTACAATGTCCATGCCCCAGGCTTCGAATGGCCAGGAGGCGACTGTAGGATGTAGAGGTTCAGATGGTATATGTATGAAGTCTGCATGAAGTTGGCATGCATGGCACTTCTTAGCATATTCCACTGCGTCGGCGACCATGGTTGGCCAGTAGTAGCCCATACGTCGCAGTCGATCTTGCAACTTAGGCCCTGGTTGGTGAGCTCCGCAAGTTCCGTCATGAGCTTCTCGAAGAGCTTCGGCCGCTTCTTCATTAGACAGACATCGAAGGAGAAGCCCGTCGAAGGAGCGTCGGTACAGCGTTTTAGTGGCTGTATCGTAGTAGAATCGAAGAGAGCGTCTCCTGACTGAGACGGCTTCCTTCGGGTCCTCTGGAAGGATTCCGTAGACAGCGAAGTCGATGAACGGGAACCTCCAATCTCGGACATTAACCCCAGTGTTTGTCGGCATGGCGTGAGCCATTTGCAAACATAGGTTGTTTCTGGGACAAATCAAGTCTCGGCCAGTTACCGTGACATAGTGTTGAGTCCCAAGGGGCGCGGCCAATGAGGCTGCAAGGCCAGCTAGAGCGTCAGCCTCCAAGTTTTGTAGGCGGGGTACATGTTCGATGAAGAACCCAGTGAAGGTTGAAATGATGTTTAATGCAACTTCATGGTAAGGGATCAAATCTTCATGGCGAACCTCGTATTGCCCCCGAATCTGGTTTACGACGAGTTTCGAGTCGCCGTAGGCTTCCAGATGATCCACCCCCAGCTGTTGTGCTAGCTGGAGTCCCATGACGAGTGTATTGTACTCAGCAACATTGTTGGAGCACGGCTTCGAAAGGGAGTATGCGCGCTGGATGACCAGCTGATCGGGGGAGACTAAGACTACCCCCACTCCTGCGATGATTTGGCCATTGGGGCCCGTTCTTGAAGCGCCATCGAAGAACATCCGCCAAACGGGGCTTCCTTCAGCGACGTTTGATTCTTGAACTTCATCCGGGATGTCTTCATAGAGTTTTGAAGATTCTGGGATGGGGTGTGCAGCTAAAAAGTCAGCCAGAGCCTGACCCTTGACTGCCTTCTGCGGGACAAACACCATGTTGTATGGTGTTAGTAGGATCGCCCATGTAGCCAGCCGGGAGTTTAATGACCCTGGTTTTGTCATGAGAACTCTGAGCGGATTGACTCGGAAGATGACGTGAATTGTCTGGCCCGAGACGTAATGACGAGTCTTCTGAATGGCAAACACCAAAGCCAAGCACTCCTTTTCAACGGGGTTGTACCGGTGTTCGGCCCCGATGAGTGTTCGACTGAGGTAGTAGATTGCTTGCTCGTAGCCTGCATCGCTGTTTTGAGCCAGCAAAGCGCCGAGGAAATGATCCATGGCACGGACGTAGAGGAGGAATGGTTTGCCGGCGACAGGTGCCACTAGGACTGGCGGGCTTGTTAAGTAAGCCTTGATGTCGTCGAAAGCCTTTTGGCACTCCTCTGACCAGACATAAGAGACTTCCTTCTTCATGAGCTGAGTAAAGGGTTGACATTTACCGGAGAGGTTTGCTATGAACCTCCGGATGTATGCCAAACGTCCCTGTAAGCCCCGAAGTTCTCGAAGGTTCTTCGGAGGGTCCATGTTAAGGATGGCTTTAGTCTTCTCGGGATCGACATGAATGCCTTTTGCCGTGATGACAAAGCCCAAGAATTTGCCGCTAGAAACCCCCAGGAAGGATTTAGCGGGGTTCATTTTGAGTTGATGTGCCCGCATGAGATCGAAGACCGTCTTTAGGTCCTGTAGGTGATCTCTTTTGAGGCGGCTCTTGACTGCGATGTCGTCAACATAGCACTCAACTATCTTGCGAAGATGTTGACGGAAGATGGTGCTCATAGCTCGCTGATACGTTGCACCGGCGTTCTTCAAGCCGAAGGGCATTACGGTGTAGCAGAAAACACCCTTTGGAGTCCTGAATGATGTGTGTTTTGCGTCGTCGGGGAACATCTTGATTTGATTGTAGCCTGAATACCCGTCCATGAAGGACATGCGTTCAAAGCCACATGTGTTGTCGATCATTACATCGGTGATTGGGAGCGGGAATTCATCCTTCGGGCAAGCGGAGTTGAGATCCCTGAAGTCGATACAGACTCGTATCTTCCCGTTCTTCTTGGTGACAGGGACGACGTTGGCTACCCAGTCTGGGTGTTGTTCCTCACGGATGAAGCCACTGGTCAAGAGTTTGTCTACCTCCTGATCGATGGCGTTCATGATGTCCGGGCGGAAGCGTCGCTGTTGTTGTTTGATAGGTTTGGCATCTGGTAAGATGTTCAACCTATGCATCGCGATCTGTGGATCGAGACCTGGCATGTCTTCGTAGCTCCAGGCGAAGACGTCGATATACTCCTTAGCGAGTTGGACTAAAGATTCTCGGTCTTCTCCTTCCAAGCTTTTGCTGATAAAGATGGGTTTAGAAGAAGACCCATCCCCGAGGTCGATTTGCTCGACTTCGTCTTCGGTGGGAGGTTCTCGTAACTCAAAACGAGACTCCCATTGCTCTCCTAGGCGTTGAGCCCAAGGTTCCTCTTCGAAGGGTTCCGGCGGTTGGTCTTCGCCTTCATCTTTCTGAGGCTGCGCCGATGTCATGTTAGCTGACAGCACTTTCCTGAAGACTGATCCGATACTGGTATCGGAATCCCACGTCGATGCTTCTGATGAGTGGGAATGTTCTATGTCTTCTGCGTCTGAACTCTCTGGAGTTGATGGCGGCGTGACATAGCCTAACCCCCGTCGAGTCCGATTATAGTAATCCTGTGGCTTTCCATTGGGCATCGAAAGTCGGACAGGGAGATGCCGACCCTTGCCGTAGTTTAGGCCTTTGTTGCTTTTCAGGTCGTAGCCCATCTTTTGGATGATGTGCTTAGCCGCATCTGTGTATCGATATACTTGTACCCTGCCGGTATCAGGTTCGGGCTCGATCGACGGGAGGTTCCGACGACGCTCGATTTTGCCCGAGATGATGGTGCCTTCGTCTCGGCTTCGTGGAGGGACTATGAAGACTCCTTGAGACGGGACTATTTGATTATGGTAGACAGTCGTTACTTGTGTTTGCAACGACCGTAGAGCGTTGTCTAATGTATACATGGCATTCCAGTGTGGAAGACAAGAATAATTGAAAGACACTCTATTATTGATAAAGTACGAGATTTTATCCCGTGGGATTACATTGTCGAAGGAGGGTGCGTCTACATCAGCAGAGATGTATTCGCCAAGCTCCTCGTCTGTAAGCACTGGGGCCGGATCAGGAGAGTCCTCCACCGCTCTGACTTTGGGGTCTGAGAGGGTTATGTGAGCCCTCTCCGGCATCTTGGATGACTGCGACGGCTTGCCTTTAAGACGCACCTTGAGGGGTGCCTCGGTTGCGCCTTCGATGAGTGGCGCCTTCCCTTGTAATTTTACCGCTAGGGGAGCCGCTGTTTGTGGTGGCTTCCCCTTGAGGCGTATCTTCAGGGGGGCTTCGCGAGCTGGCGCTTTTCCTGATAGCTTGATGCTCATTGGAGGCGCCTTCTGGGGTGGTCTTCCTTTCAGACGGATTTTCAAGGGGGCGTCAGGAGTCGCTTCGGGTTCCAAGTCCGGCTCTGTTGCCGTCTCTGCTTCATCATCGGCGTCGTTGGCTTCCTCCTCGTCAAGTGGCTTGTACAAGTCGGAGTCGGTGAAGTAGGCCTCAATCCCTTTGAAGGGATCGATATCTGCAAACTCCGTCCGGATGACGCCGTTGGTGGATACATATTTCATGCATTGGTGGAGCGTAGAGGGCACCACCATGTACTCATGTAACCATGGTCGTCCGAGTAAGATGTTGTAGTTGACCTCGGCATCCACCACATAACAAGTCACCTCAGTTTTGAGGCTGCCGATGTGACACTTCAGCCGGATCTTGCCCAGTGGCTCGCTCTTGCTGGCATTGAAGCCGCTGATGGTCGTATTGGAGGGTGCTAGCCGGTACATTGGGATCCCCAACTTTGATAGCAGCGCCTTTGGAATGATGCTTAGGGAAGACCCCGGATCAATCTGAATCCTGCTCACCTTTACCGAACCGATGTACCCTGTGTAATACAACGGTCGGTTATGTCGGTGATGCTTGAGCAGCATGTCTTGTTGGGTGAAGGTTATATTTGGGATCACTTCATCCGCACAATGACAGTGTGCACAAGTAGTTGGGAGGTCTTCAGGCTGCTTGACCTGACTGAGAAAGGATTCGGCATCCTTCAGAGCTTCGCAAAGAGCTTCTCGGGAGTCCTTGGAGAGACGCAGGAGCTCGAACAGAGACAAGCGTGCAGGAGTACTGGCCAGTTGTGCCAGGATGTCAAAATTGTGGGGCTTGGCTAGCCCCGAAGCATTTTCTTTCCGCAGAGGTCTGTCGAAACGGGCCTCCACTTGCTTTTGTTTATTGGCTGCTGAGGGCTTGGATGGACCCTCCTCAGGGATGGTGCCAGGAGGCACCACTTCGGCGGCAGTTTCACCGGGCTGGGAGTTCTGTTGTGCACGCGTCTGCACAGGAAGCGCCTCTTCCGTTGAAGAAGAGACCGTGCGGCAAGACTTGATCTTCCTGCCTTTTGCTTTGGAGGTAGGGCGTACCTCCGGTTGAGTTACCTCGGAGACGAGGTCGGGGTGAACCCAGAGGACCTCTCCTCGAGATGTGGTGAGTGGGACAAGTCCACTCACATTGTCACGGGTGGGTGGCAAATTCACCACCTCCATCGTCGCCTTAGGGATGGGGACGACGCCATCTTGTGTGGTAGTCGGCGGCAAGGTGTCGAACTGAAGTGACACCACATTAGCTGACACCGTCTTTTCTTCGTAATCGACGAAAATTACATCCGCATTGATCATGCGCTGGATGTAATTTTTGAGGACGTAGCAGTCCTTAGTCGGGTGTCCGACAAACCGATGGTAGTGACAGTACCTTGGGTTGTCCACCTTCCCGACTTGATCAGGCCGCTTCGGGTCCGGAAGCTTGATCTTGTCACCCTGCTTCAGTATCTCAAAGAGTTGCAGGGTGTCGTCATCATTGAATGAATAAACTTCCTTGGGTCTCGGTGCCAATGGAGGCTTTTGAGTAGGCGCAGATGCGCCCTTCGAGGCATTAACTGTCAATGCCTGTTTCCCCTTTGTTTCTCGTCCGGAATTGTTGGTTGCGGACTTTTTCCCCTTATCGTCAAAGGCGGGAAAGCTAACACCCAGAAGACGTGCATTGGCCGCCTTCTTCTCTGCAGCTTCAGCTTCAATGATTAGGGAGCTCCAATCGGGAGGGGGAGTAGAGTTAAGCCAGAGCTTTACTGCAGGCAGCATGTTCATACTGCAAGCGGAGAGAAGCGCATGTTCTGGCATGCCTGGAGGTAACCTGAAGCAGGCCTGACGGAAGCGTTCGATGAATGCCCGAACCGTTTCCTTGTCCTTCTGGCGTATCTCAATGAGAGACGCCATCGTTATGTCCTTCCCACCGTCGTAGAAGCGGTCGAGGAAGAGGCGTGTCAGGTCGTCGAAGGACGATATGGAATTATCGGAGAGGCTGCAGTACCAGTCATACGCCACCCCTTTCAGGGCCCCAACAAAGATGCTGGTGAGGAGCGCGTCCTCCTTCGGAAGATGTCCTGTCTGCGACTGGAAGTACGTCAAGTACCGTCGTGGAGAGTCCTTCCCGTCATACGGCGTGAGTGTCTGTGGTTTATACTTTGGGGGATAAACCACCTTGTTCCACTCAAGGGGATAAGGCTGGGGAATGCCCATCTTCTGGCGTTCCTCCTGCCTGTTCTTGGACTCGAAGCGCTCCCGCAGATCTTTGATCATTTCGACCACGTCCTCCGTGGAGCTAGGAGCCGGAGAAGGAGGTACCACCCGGAGTGGAGCATTTGAGGGCTCCGATGTCCGGGGTGCTTCTGTGTCTGAGGGTGTCCGCTGGAGGGGCACACTAGACTCTCCATTAGCTCCTGGGTCGGGACCATTTGAAGGTGTCCTGATCAAGGCCGACCGCATCTCAAACACTGCTTGAGTCAGTGCTTGCATTGAGGCAGAGAGGGTTTTGAGTCCTCCCTCTAACGAGTCTATGCGCTGGACAATGTCCTGTGGCGGCGCATCAGCCTCAAGATCACCCCCGGTCATGTATACTGTCATGACACGGCCGGAAGTGGATGGATTAGTTGAGGCTTCGCTCTCAGCCTCACTCTCATGTGGGGGAGTTACTTCTCCTGGTGTTTGGCCACCTCCAGCCACATTCTGGAGTTCGTCTTCGACAAGCGCATCTGCAAGGGCCTGACTGCCCTCAGCTCTGTCTTGAAGGGCCTCTTCATTTTCAGTACTACCCCCGGCGGTGTCTTGGAGGACATCGTCATTTTGAGGGGCTTCAGGGAGGCCATCTTCGCTTTGATGAAGATCCGCCGCAGCTGTGCTTTGGACATCTTCGTCTTCGGAAGGAGGCTCAACAAGGGTCTGGCTACCCCCAGCTTCCTCCAAGGACTTCTTCCTCGACCGAGTGCCTTCGAACACTCCAGAGGTCGTGACAGCTGCCTTGGTTTTCCTCGACTGGCTTTTGGATGAAGACGAGGAATTGACAGTCGTCTTCCGGACAGATGAGGAGTTGGAGATCACGTTGCATGAAGCAACCTTTAGTTCCTCTTCTGCTGACACCTTCGTCCCAAGGCGATGTCGGAGGGGTGTCGATGATTGTAGCCGTTGGAAGACCGACTGCTTTGGCGGTACTGCCGTCTTGCAACAGCAGTTGATGGTGACCACTGCACAAGTGTGCCCCGTGAGAGGCGCATCGTGCTTGTTGGTCAACTCTCCTGACCGGCGCTTGTGAGTGATCACGTTGCGCAAGTCGTTGGAGGAGAGTGCTACCCTCACACCCCTCTCGGGCGCATGGCAGGGCCAAGCACCGGGGTGGTCGGGTGAGTGCTGCGCCCCCTGATCTAATACCAAGCAGGCATCACGATCAGTAGTGGGGGAACCACAGCATTTGAAGTGACTTGAACGGACCTCAAACGCACAACCAGAGGAGGCGCGGGAGTTCAAGACCACTGAGTTTACCTCTCTCGGCTTGGTTGTGCACGCAGTGAATGCGCCCAAGTGAGATGAGGACTTTGAAGGTCGACTCGTTGTCAGTGCGGAAGCACTTGAGTCAACCTTGTACAGCTTGCCATCGGCAGTGCGCGTGATTGTAAGCGCGTATCTCTGGCCGGCTGCTGGCATAGCACGTTTGTGGCGCGTGGCCCGTGCCGCCTTGGATTTCTTCGTACCAGCCCGCTGGGGCGCATAGTACTCAGCATCCAAATTCTTCTCGCCATTACAGCGAGTGAGTCTGTCGAAGACAGAGGCTCGTTGTGGCGCATCAGAAGTAATGCGTGGGGCATTGGCTGCGCCCCTGCTCCGTCGACGTATCTTCCTCGCCTGAGAGGAAGATGGCTGGGGAACGTGGTCAGCCGCACGCTTCCCCGAGAGATGTGCTGCATCAGCGGGCGCACCTTGACTGCTGAGGACGTCAGCAGGATGGGAAGGCTGGATGGGCACATCCCCTTCAACGGTGGTGCCCGAGGCGTCGACTTTGCGCACCCAGACTGCGCGGGTCTTCTTCGGCTTCGACAGCCGCTTCGAAGGACTCGCACTTCCTTCAGAAATGAACTCCTCGTACGCCTGTTGATTGAGGCGCACTACCAGCATCTTGTGGGAGGAGCCCACCTTCACGTCGTCGGCCTGTGACACGACTTTCTCGGTAGAGGAGAAAGAGGTCCCCAGCAGAGTCGCCAGCTTGTTTGCCATTAAAATTGTTTTGATTGAAATCTTAATACAAACAGAACAGTGATACAATATAGGACTTAGATGTAGTCCTAGGAGTACACTTTTGTTTAAGCTGGGTCCTTAGTGCCAATGGAGCGAGTGGTAATGCATTGACTCCGTTGACCGGCTAACGGCGGCTATTGGTTCTCTGAAGGTGTTGATTGCTCTGGGTGCTGGAGCTTGCTGAGAGGAGTAAGACGTTGAGTGTCTAGAACTACCTCTCTGGTGATTCTCTGTTGTGGATTCTTTGTGAGTCTTATATTCTGAGTCTCTGTGTGTGTGTGAAGGAGATGACCCTTCTATTTATAGTTTTGTAGGCTGGCTGCTCATGCGCACATGTAGGATGCGCCGGTGTGGGAACGCCACGTGGAGGTTGCTGATGGAGGCGCATGGATGCTGCGCCCTGATCGAGGGGGAGAACTCTTCATGCTGCTGTGGTGAGCCGGCACGTAGCAGGGAGAAGATCTTTCTGTTGCTGAAATCTTGGACGAGTTGAATCAAAAGACACGTGTCGTCGACTCATGGTTCGAAGATCTCGGATTTGGTGGAGAGGAGTGATCTGGTGGGCTGTGCCTTGGATTGGGCGTAGGAGGAGGCTGCGGCTCATAACCTTTAGGAGTTACAAACCATTTGGGGTGCATGGCTTTTGAGGCGCATGCAGGCGACTTTCCTTCTGTCTTTCGGGATCAGGGAGCAGTCTGAGGCGCATGGCTTTTGAGGCGCATGCTGATTTGGACGCATGGCCGTAGAGGCGCATGCGGGTTTGGACGCATGGCCGTAGAGGCGCATGCGGATGGACGCATGGCCGTAGAGGCGCATGCGGATGGCCACGTGGCAGTAGCCGTCGGAGTCATGATGATGCTGACGTTGCCGATGCTTCGTTCTCTGAAAAAGCTGTCACTTGTTCAGACTTTAGGAGGCGTGCTGCCAACTCTGTCAGTTCAGCATTTAATGTTGGTGACGTTCGATGGACAGCTGAGTGGGCGCGTCGGTTGGCGTTCCACTCGGTATGGAGATGTATGGGGGCGCATCCTCTATAATGTGCCGAGTACTGTAGGGCGCGTCTGTATGATGCGCCTGACGCCGAAGGGCGCATCCGTGTGATCCGCTGTCTGGCTGGCGCATCGGACATGTCTTTTAATGATGCGGCTGTCTCGCTCTTCGAGTGCTATAAATAGCCGTTTGGCTGAATTCGAGGCGTCCGGTTCATCCATTTAATGTAAATTTATTGCACGGAATTCGGAGGGCCATCCACTTGGCGCGTGGGTTTGATCTGCCCGGCCTATAAATAGTGGCATGGAGAGAAGATTTGCTTCTCATTCCCTCACGTACTTCCAATATGAATTTGAACATACGGGTGCATTCTTCTGACGAAGTGCTCCCGAGGGTGAAGATGAGACGCTGTGTTGTCTTCGATGCACTTGAAGGTGACTGTTACATCCAAAAGACGGAGTCGAGGGCTTCTGAGGCAGGCGGAAGGTACCTGTTGCATCCAAAGATAAGGATGCTCGAGCCTCGTCTCCGTTATTCCGGAAGAGCCGTAGATCAGAATGGCGGTGCAAGGCTCTCTCTTCCTGCAAAGTGGGGTTTCCCCACTTTGATCGTGTCGAAAGCTGCTCCTTTAGCCATGGTTTCGATCACGGTCTTCCTTCGGCTTTGGAGGCTCTTTCGAAGCCTTCCCTGGCCACAGCATTTGCGGTGCTCTTCTCTTCCTTGGTTCCAGCCAGAGGGTTAAATGCTTTGTGTCGAAGCATTTATCGGGCGAGCCTGGTTGGAAGAGCGGCACATAACTGGGCTCTGCTCGGCCAGGTGAGCCTGGCTGGAAGAATTTGGCTGAAGGGATGCACATAACTGAGGTGCTAAAGAGATGATGGGATGCGCCTGGATGGAGGCGCATGATATCTGCTGCGCCTTACTGGTGGCGCATAGTGATGCTGCGCCTATCTGGAGACGCATGGTGGCCTTTGCGCTTATCTGAAGGCGCATGATGGCCACTGGCTGTAGACTTTAGGCTCTTTTCTTTGTAGGAATTCTCCTTTGTACAACTTTTTCTAGACATGTAATAGACTTTTATATATAAATAAAAAGTCCTTCTTCAAATGTCTATAATTATTGACTTCGCTGTGAAGTTCTTCATCTGAGCTCTGGCGCATGTAGTGTCTGGCGCATGGGCTTTCTGGTTGTGAAATTCTATGCTTCTACACCAGGATATAAAGAAGTTTCAGCATCCTGAAACATATCATAGAACTCCTTCGCCTCGGGATTAGGATCCTCCGGATCAAAATTAGGCCCTGCCGCGTCGTACACCATATCTCGTGCAAGGTTCTGCACGTCTCCATAATCAACGGAGCATTCGTCGTCATCGACGACAAAATTTGCTGCAGCATTATCATCAAAAGCATAAGTAGCAGCATTCGCAACCTGTCCTTCGGCATATAGTTCACGTTGCACCGGCGTTCTTCAAGCCGAAGGGCATTACGGTGTAGCAGAAAACACCCTTTGGAGTCCTGAATGATGTGTGTTTTGCGTCGTCGGGGAACATCTTGATTTGATTGTAGCCTGAATACCCGTCCATGAAGGACATGCGTTCAAAGCCACATGTGTTGTCGATCATTACATCGGTGATTGGGAGCGGGAATTCATCCTTCGGGCAAGCGGAGTTGAGATCCCTGAAGTCGATACAGACTCGTATCTTCCCGTTCTTCTTGGTGACAGGGACGACGTTGGCTACCCAGTCTGGGTGTTGTTCCTCACGGATGAAGCCACTGGTCAAGAGTTTGTCTACCTCCTGATCGATGGCGTTCATGATGTCCGGGCGGAAGCGTCGCTGTTGTTGTTTGATAGGTTTGGCATCTGGTAAGATGTTCAACCTATGCATCGTGATCTGTGGATCGAGACCCGGCATGTCTTCGTAGCTCCAGGCGAAGACGTCGATATACTCCTTAGCGAGTTGGACTAAAGATTCTCGGTCTTCTCCTTCCAAGCTTTTGCTGATAAAGATGGGTTTAGAAGAAGACCCATCCCCGAGGTCGATTTGCTCGACTTCGTCTTCGGTGGGAGGTTCTCGTAACTCAAAACGAGACTCCCATTGCTCTCCTAGGCGTTGAGCCCAGGGTTCCTCTTCGAAGGGTTCCGGCGGTTGGTCTTCGCCTTCATCTTTCTGAGGCTGCGCCGATGTCATGTTAGCTGACAGCACTTTCCTGAAGACTGATCCGATACTGGTATCGGAATCCCACGTCGATGCTTCTGATGAGTGGGAATGTTCTATGTCTTCTGCGTCTGAACTCTCTGGAGTTGATGGCGGCGTGACATAGCCTAACCCCCGTCGAGTCCGATTATAGTAATCCTGTGGCTTTCCATTGGGCATCGAAAGTCGGACAGGGAGATGCCGACCCTTGCCGTAGTTTAGGCCTTTGTTGCTTTTCAGGTCGTAGCCCATCTTTTGGATGATGTGCTTAGCCGCATCTGTGTATCGATATACTTGTACCCTGCCGGTATCAGGTTCGGGCTCGATCGACGGGAGGTTCCGACGACGCTCGATTTTGCCCGAGATGATGGTGCCTTCGTCTCGGCTTCGTGGAGGGACTATGAAGACTCCTTGAGACGGGACTATTTGATTATGGTAGACAGTCGTTACTTGTGTTTGCAACGACCGTAGAGCGTTGTCTAATGTATACATGGCATTCCAGTGTGGAAGACAAGAATAATTGAAAGACACTCTATTATTGATAAAGTACGAGATTTTATCCCGTGGGATTACATTGTCGAAGGAGGGTGCGTCTACATCAGCAGAGATGTATTCGCCAAGCTCCTCGTCTGTAAGCACTGGGGCCGGATCAGGAGAGTCCTCCACCGCTCTGACTTTGGGGTCTGAGAGGGTTATGTGAGCCCTCTCCGGCATCTTGGATGACTGCGACGGCTTGCCTTTAAGACGCACCTTGAGGGGTGCCTCGGTTGCGCCTTCGATGAGTGGCGCCTTCCCTTGTAATTTTACCGCTAGGGGAGCCGCTGTTTGTGGTGGCTTCCCCTTGAGGCGTATCTTCAGGGGGGCTTCGCGAGCTGGCGCTTTTCCTGATAGCTTGATGCTCATTGGAGGCGCCTTCTGGGGTGGTCTCCCTTTCAGACGGATTTTCAAGGGGGCATCAGGAGTCGCTTCGGGTTCCAAGTCCGGCTCTGTTGCCGTCTCTGTTTCATCATCGGCGTCGTTGGCTTCCTCCTCGTCAAGTGGCTTGTACAAGTCAGAGTCGGTGAAGTAGGCCTCAATCCCTTTGAAGGGATCGATATCTGCAAACTCCGTCCGGATGACGCCGTTGGTGGATACATATTTCATGTATTGGTGGAGCGTGGAGGGCACCACCATGTACTCTTGTAACCATGGTCGTCCGAGTAAGATGTTGTAGTTGACCTCGGCATCCACCACATAACAAGTCACCTCAGTTTTGAGGCTGCCGATGTGACACTTCAGTCGGATCTTGCCCAGTGGCTCGCTCTTGCTGGCATTGAAGCCGCTGATGGTCGTATTGGAGGGTGCTAGCCGGTACATTGGGATCCCCAACTTTGATAGCAGCGCCTTTGGAATAATGCTTAGGGAAGACCCCGGATCGATCTGAATCATGCTCACCTTTACCGAACCGATGTACCCTGTGTAATACAACGGTCGGTTATGTCGGTGATGCTTGAGCAGCATGTCTTGTTGGGTGAAGGTTATGTTTGGGATCACTTCATCCGCACAATGACAGTGTGCACAAATAGTTGGGAGGTCTTCAGGCTGTTTGACCTGACTGAGAAAGGATTCGGCATCATTCAGAGCTTCGCAAAGAGCTTCTCGGGAGTCCTTGGAGAGACGCAGGAGCTCGAACAGAGACAAGCGTGCAGGAGTACTGGCCAGTTGTGCCATGATGTCAAAATTGTGGGGCTTGGCTAGCCCTGAAGCATTTTCTTTCCGCAGAGGTCTGTCGAAACGGGCCTCCACTTGCTTTTGTTTATTGGCTGCTGAGGGCTTGGATGGACCCTCCTCAGGGATGGTGCCAGGAGGCACCACTTCGGCGGCAGTTTCACCGGGCTGGGAGTTCTGTTGTGCACGCGTCTGCACAGGAAACGCCTCTTCCGTTGAAGAAGAGACCGTGCGGCAAGACTTGATCTTCCTGCCTTTTGCTTTGGAGGTAGGGCGTACCTCCGGTTGAGTTACCTCGGAGACGAGGTCGGGGTGAACCCAGAGGACCTCTCCTCGAGATGTGGTGAGTGGGACAAGTCCACTCACATTGTCACGGGTGGGTGGCAAATTCACCACCTCCATCGTCGCCTTAGGGATGGGGACGACGCCATCTTGTGTGGTAGTCGGCGGCAAGGTGCCGAACTGAAGTGACACCACATTAGCTGACACCGTCTTTTCTTCGTAATCGACGAAAATTACATCCGCATTGATCATGTGCTGGATGTAATTTTTGAGGACGTAGCAGTCCTTAGTCGGGTGTCCGACAAACCGATGGTAGTGACAGTACCTTGGGTTGTCCACCTTCCCGACTTGATCGGGCCGCTTCGGGTCCGGAAGCTTGATCTTGTCACCCTGCTTCAGTATCTCAAAGAGTTGTAGGGTGTCGTCATCATTGAATGAATAAACTTCCTTGGGTCTCGGTGCCAATGGAGGCTTTTGAGTAGGCGCAGATGCGCCCTTCGAGGCATTAACTGTCAATGCCTGTTTCCCCTTTGTTTCTCGTCCGGAATTGTTGGTTGCGGACTTTTTCCCCTTATCGTCAAAGGCGGGGAAGCTAACACCCAGAAGACGTGCATTGGCCGCCTTCTTCTCTGCAGCTTCAGCTTCAATGATTAGGGAGCTCCAATCGGGAGGGGGAGTAGAGTTAAGCCAGAGCTTTACTGCAGGCAGCATGTTCATACTGCAAGCGGAGAGAAGCGCATGTCCTGGCATGCCTGGAGGTAACCTGAAGCAGGCCTGACGGAAGCGTTCGATGAATGCCCGAACCGTTTCCTTGTCCTTCTGGCGTATCTCAATGAGAGACGCCATCGTCATGTCCTTCCCACCGTCGTAGAAGCGGTCGAGGAAGAGGCGTGTCAGGTCGTCGAAGGACGATATGGAATTATCGGGGAGGCTGCAGTACCAGTCATACGCCACCCCTTTCAGGGCCCCAACAAAGATGCTGGTGAGGAGCGCGTCCTCCTTCGGAAGATACCCTGTCTGCGACTGGAAGTACGTCAAGTACCATCGTGGAGAGTCCTTCCCGTCATACGGCGTGAGTGTCTGTGGTTTATACTTTGGGGGATAAACCACCTTGTTCCACTCAAGGGGATAAGGCTGGGGAATGCCCATCTTCTGGCGTTCCTCCTGCCTGTTCTTGGACTCGAAGCGCTCCCGCAGATCTTTGATCATTTCGACCACGTCCTCCGTGGAGCTAGGAGCCGGGGAAGGAGGTACCACCTGGAGTGGAGCGTTTGAGGGCTCCGATGTCCGGGGTGCTTCTGTGTCTGAGGGTGTCCGCTGGAGGGGCACACTCGACTCTCCATTAGCTTCTGGGTCGGGACCATTTGAAGGTGTCCTGATCAAGGCCGACCGCATCTCAAACACTGCTTGAGTCAGTGCTTGCATTGAGGCAGAGAGGGTTTTGAGTCCTCCCTCTAACGAGTCTATGCGCTGGACAATGTCCTGTGGCGGCGCATCAGCCTCAAGATCACCCCCGGTCATGTATACTGTCATGACACGGCCGGAAGTGGATGGATTAGTTGAGGCTTCGCTCTCAGCCTCACTCTCATGTGGGGGAGTTACTTCTCCTGGTGTTTGGCCACCCCCAGCCACATTCTGGAGTTCGTCTTCGACAGGCGCATCTGCAAGGGCCTGACTGCCCTCAGCTCTGTCTTGAAGGGCCTCTTCATTTTCAGTACTACCCCCGGCGGTGTCTTGGAGGACATCGTCATTTTGAGGGGCTTCAGGGAGGCCATCTTCGCTTTGATGAAGATCCGCCGCAGCTGTGCTTTGGACATCTTCGTCTTCGGAAGGAGGCTCAACAAGGGTCTGGCTACCCCCAGCTTCCTCCAAGGACTTCTTCCTCGACCGAGTGCCTTCGAACACTCCAGAGGTCGTGACAGCTGCCTTGGTTTTCCTCGACTGGCTTTTGGATGAAGACGAGGAATTGACAGTCGTCTTCCGGACAGATGAGGAGTTGGAGATCACGTTGCATGAAGCAACCTTTAGTTCCTCTTCTGCTGACACCTTCGTCCCAAGGCGATGTCGGAGGGGTGTCGATGATTGTAGCCGTTGGAAGACCGACTGCTTTGGCGGTACTGCCGTCTTGCAACAGCAGTTGATAGTGACCACTGCACAAGTGTGCCCCGTGAGAGGCGCATCGTGCTTGTTGGTCAACTCTCCTGACCGGAGCTTGTGAGTGATCACGTTGCACAAGTCGTTGGAGGAGAGTGCTACCCTCACACCCCTCTCGGGCGTATGGCAGGGCCAAGCACCGGGGTGGTCGGGTGAGTGCTGCGCCCCCTGATCTAATACCAAGCAGGCATCACGATCAGTAGTGGGGGAACCACAGCATTTGAAGTGACTTGAACGGACCTCAAACGCACAACCAGAGGAGGCGCGGGAGTTCAAGACCACTGAGTTTACCTCTCTCGGCTTGGTTGTGCACGCAGTGAATGCGCCCAAGTGAGATGAGGACTTTGAAGGTCGACTCGTTGTCAGTGCGGGAGCACTTGAGTCAACCTTGTACAGCTTGCCATCGGCAGTGCGCGTGATTGTAAGCGCGTATCTCTGGCCGGCTGCTGGCATAGCACGTTTGTGGCGCGTGGCCCGTGCCGCCTTGGATTTCTTCGTACCAGCCCGCTGGGGCGCATAGTACTCAGCATCCAAATTCTCCTCGCCATTACAGCGAGTGAGTCTGTCGAAGATAGAGGCTCGTTGTGGCACATCAGAAGTAATGCGCGGGGCATTGGCTGCGCCCCTGCTCCGTCGACGTATCTTCCTCGCCTGAGAGGAAGATGGCTGGGGAACGTGGTCAGCCGCACGCTTCCCCGAGAGATGCGCTGCATCAGCGGGCGCACCTTGACTGCTGAGGACGTCAGCAGGATGGGAAGGCTGGATGGGCGCATCCCCTTCAACGGTGGTGCCCGAGGCATCGACTTTGCGCACCCAGACTGCGCGGGTCTTCTTCGGCTTCGACAGCCGCTTCGAAGGACTCGCACTTCCTTCAGAAATGAACTCCTCGTACGCCTGTTGATTGAGGCGCACTTCCAGCGTCTTGTGGGAGGAGCCCACCTTCACGTCGTCGGCCTGTGACACGACTTTCTCGGTAGAGGAGAAAGAGGTCCCCAGCAGAGTCGCCAGCATGTTTGCCATTAAAATTGTTTTGATTGAAATCTTAATACAAACAGAACAGTGATACAATATAGGACTTAGATGTAGTCCTAGGAGTACACTTTTGTTTAAGCTGGGTCCTTAGTGCCAATGGAGCGAGTGGTAATGCGTTGACTCCGTTGACCGGCTGACGGCGGTTATTGGTTCTCTGAAGGTGTTGATTGCTCTGGGTGCTGGAGCTTGCTGAGAGGAGTAAGACGTTGAGTGTCTAGAACTGCCTCTCTGGTGATTCTCTGTTGTAGATTCTTTGTGAGTCTTATGTTCTGAGTCTCTGTGTGTGTGTGAAGGAGATGACCCTTCTATTTATAGTTTTGCAGGCTGGCTGCTCATGCGCACATGTAGGATGCGCCGGTGTGGGAACGCCACGTGGAGGTTGCTGATGGAGGTGCATGGATGTTACGCCCTGATCGAGGGGGAGAACTCTTCATGCTGCTGTGGTGAGCCGGCACGTAGCAGGGAGAAGATCTTTCCGTTGCTGAAATCTTGGACGAGTTGAATCAAAAGACACGTGTCGTCGACTCATGGTTCGAAGATCTCGGATTTGGTGGAGAGGAGTGATCTGGTGGGCTGTGCCTTGGATTGGGCGTAGGAGGAGGCTGCGGCTCATAACCTTTAGGAGTTACAAACCATTTGGGGCGCATGGCTTTTGAGGCGCATGCAGGCGACTTTCCTTCTGTCTTTCGGGATCAGGGAGCAGTCTGAGGCGCATGGCTTTTGAGGCGCATGCTGATTTGGACGCATGGCCGTAGAGGCGCATGCGGGTTTGGACGCATGGCCGTAGAGGCGCATGCGGATGGACGCATGGCCGTAGAGGCGCATGCGGATGGCCACGTGGCAGTAGCCGTCGGAGTCATGATGATGCTGATGTTGCCGATGCTTCGTTCTCTGAAAAAGCTGTCACTTGTTCAGACTTTAGGAGGCGTGCTGCCAACTCTGTCAGTTCAGCATTTAATGTTGGTGACGTTCGATGGACAGCTGAGTGGGCGCGTCGGTTGGCGTTCCACTCGGTATGGAGATGTGTGGGGGCGCATCCTCTATAATGTGCCGAGTACTGTAGGGCGCGTCTGTATGATGCGCCTGACGCCGAAGGGCGCATCCGTGTGATGCGCTGTCTGGCTGGCGCATCGGACATGTCTTTTAATAATGCGGCTGTCTCGCTCTTCGAGTGCTATAAATAGCCGTTTGGCTGAATTCGAGGCGTCCGGTTCATCCATTTAATGTAAATTTATTGTACGGAATTCGGAGGGCCATCCACTTGGCGCGTGGGTTTGATCTGCCCGGCCTATAAATAGTGGCATGGAGAGAAGATTTGCTTCTCATTCCCTCACGTACTTCCAATATGAATTTGAACATACGGGTGCATTCTTCTGACGAAGTGCTCCCGAGGGTGAAGATGAGACGCTGTGTTGTCTTCGATGCACTTGAAGGTGACTGTTACATCCAAAAGACGGAGTCGAGGGCTTCTGAGGCAGGCGGAAGGTGCCTGTTGCATCCAAAGATAAGGATGCTCGAGCCTCGTCTCCGTTATTCCGGAAGAGCCGTAGATCAGAATGGCGGTACAAGGCTCTCTCTTCCTGCAAAGTGGGGTTTCCCCACTTTGATCGTGTCGAAAGCTGCTCCTTTAGCCATGGTTTCGATCACGGTCTTCCTTCGGCTTTGGAGGCTCTTTCGAAGCCTCCCCTGGCCACAGCATTTGCGGTGCTCTTCTCTTCCTTGGTTCCAGCCAGAGGGTTAAATGCTTTGTGTCGAAGCATTTATCGGGCGAGCCTGTTGGAAGAGCGGCACATAACTGGGCTCTGCTCGGCCAGGTGAGCCTGGCTGGAAGAATTTGGCTGAAGGGATGCACATAACTGAGGTGCTAAAGAGATGATGGGATGCGCCTGGATGGAGGCGCATGATATCTGCTGCGCCTCACTGGTGGCGCATAGTGATGCTGCGCCTATCTGGAGACGTATGGTGGCCTTTGCGCTTATCTGAAGGCGCATGATGGCCACTGGCTGTAGACTTTAGGCTCTTTCCTTTGTAGGAATTCTCCTTTGTACAACTTTTTCTAGACATGTAATAGACTTTTATATATAAATAAAAAGTCCTTCTTCAAATGTCTATAATTATTGACTTCGCTGTGAAGTTCTTCATCTGAGCTCTGGCGCATGTAGTGTCTGGCGCATGGGCTTTCTGGTTGTGAAATTCTATGCTTCTACACCAGGATATAAAGAAGTTTCAGCATCCTGAAACATATCATAGAACTCCTTCGCCTCGGGATTAGGATCCTCCGGATCAAAATTAGGCCCTGCCGCGTCGTACACCATATCTCGTGCAAGGTTCTGCACGTCTCCATAATCAACGGAGCATTCGTCGTCATCGACGACAAAATTTGCTGCAGCATTATCATCAAAAGCATAAGTAGCAGCATTCGCAACCTGTCCTTCGGCATATAGTTCACCTTGCGATGACCACAGGTCGTAATCACGTACGAAACCCTTACGGGTCAAATGATCTCTTACACTCACCACTTCTTCGTAACGTCTATTGCGACAATTACGACATGGACACTTGATTTTGTTATCGTCCATAAACTGAGCTTTGCTCATGGCATACTTAAGAAACACTTCCACGCCTGCCTGAAAATCGTCACTCACACCTATTCTGCTCTCGTGTTGTCGTTTGTACATCCATGTACGATCAACGAAATAACGATCCATCACAGATTAGATGTAAAAATTTGTATAGTAAGACAAACTAAACAGAATTAGTATATAATCATGTAACTGGTGGATCCGCTAGTATTCTAGCTCGAGAAGAGAAAAATATAAATACAGTTGTTACTAGTAGTTCGATACCGATAGTGCGATATCGATACCGATACCGACAGTGCGATACCGATACCGATACTGATAGTTCGATACCGATACTGCGATACCGATACCGATAGTGCGATACCGATACCGATACCGATACCGATAGTTCGATACCGATAGCATGGTTTAAAGTATCGGCCGATACCGATCCGATACGGCCGATACCGATACAGTTTGGCATGTTCCGATCCGATACCGACCGATACCAAATATTGACCGATACCGACTATGGGGGTCTTTGTTCCGGTCAATTCGGCAAAACCAATCGGTAAGGGTGACTACTATTTCATATAATTTTAAAACTACTAAGAAATAACGCTGAAATACTTAAAATTATGCCTAAATGTATAAAATATATATTTTTAAATATAAATAATTTATTAATAATTATTTGTTTTCCGATACCAAAGTCCGATACTCCGATACGATACCGCTGATACTACCGATATCGCCGATACCAATACTCATAGGAATAGTCCGAAACCGATTCCGATGATTGTGAACCTTGACCGATAGTGCAATACCGATACCGATACCGATAGTGCGATACCGATACCAAACTAAGTCAATCTATCTATTTCTAAATTGCAAGAGTCCACTTCTAGGATATAGGAGCTATATCCTAAATATCTAGTCTAAATTAACTTGGTTAGGATACTAGAGTGTCCTTATTATCTAGCAAGCACTACCTTAGTCTAGCCATACTAGCGTTAATTACCTATAATTCCTACCATGTCTACAATCACACATTACACCCCAAGCCGTCCTGCATGCTAATTATAATAGGCACATATATATATATGTATATCACAGTTAGATGTATAGACCATGAACCCAAACACTGACTTATGCAGATGAAGAACTCGCACTGTCCTTGACACAGTGAACATATACACCATGAACCCAAATGCCATATTCACATTTACTAATCCAAACACCACCAAACTAATGGATAACATCCAATATGGATAACACATTATTTAGCCAATATATAAATTAGATGAATTTGATAAGCAAAGCCCCCCGTCGCCCCCGACCAAAGCCCGCCGCCCCAAGCCCGCCGCCCAGCCCCCGACGCCCCCGCCCCAAGCCCGTCGCCCAGGCCCCGATGCCCCCGTCCCAAGCCAGCCGCCCAGCCCCCGACGCCCCCGCCCCAAGCCAGTCGCCCAGCCCCCGACGCCCCCGCCCCAAGCCGGAATGTCCCCAAGCCCGCCGCCCCCGCCCCAAGCCAGCCGCCCAGCCCCCGACGCCCCCGTCCCAAGCCCGAATGTCCCCAAGCCCGCCGCCCCTGCTGCCCCTACGTCGATACCGCGACACAGAGAGAGAGAGAGAGAGAGAGAGAGAGGAGATTACCTTCGGGAGAGAGAGAGGAGAGGACGCCGTCGCCGTTCACGAAGCCGCGCGAGAGAGAGAGAGAGACAGAGAGAGAGAGAGAGAGAGAGAGAGAGGAGAGAGATTGAATTTGGGGGGAATGCCAAAAGTTCCCCCCGCCTTTTCATTTAAGTCTGGAACGCTCATTTAGCGACGGAATCACGACTACGAATAATCCGTTGCCAGGTAGTCACTATTATTGATTATCCGACTGAATATCCGTCGCTACGTAGTCGAAGATATGTTCCGCCAATTATATACACAATTCTCGCCAAATAAATGACTACGTGGTGACGACCGAAGATCCGTCGCTATAACACCAATACACTAGCGACGGATGTACGACCTTTCCTGCCCCTAAAATTAAAATAAAAATGGCAAATTTTTGTGGTCGGTAATCAGTCGCTGAGCGGCCACGAAACCGTCGCTAATACCGACGGAATAATTCCATCGCTAAACCTCCGTCGCTAAATGAGCGTATTTTGGTAGTGTGCAAGATTTTTACATGACCAGATTGCTTGTGTTATCTTATCGATAAATGATGGGAAACTAAGTTCTGTTCAGATAAAAGGTTACAACCCCGGTCCTTGTTTGGTTTACGGATTGTAACTTGGTTATCTGAATAGTCCCATGGTTATCTTATCGTATATCAACATAATTTTCCATATTTCCAGTCCTTTATTATATAATTATGTTCTTGTGCTAATTGTTGGTTTTAGTTCTTAAGTGAAGCCTCCTTTGTGGCACTTGCTCTTTCTGGGATCTGACCCAGCTGGTTTTGTATAGCCAGATACCGGAGCGGTTCCAGAGGATCTCTCTACCTTCCAGCCAGATGGTGACCACCAGGCGTAACCCTGGCAACGAGTGGGTTTTATTTTTGCTCTCCCACTCTATTGTAAAATTAATCTTTTGAGGCGTTTAGCCGACGAGCACGTGTTAGCTCGATTGTACTTTACTTACTGTCTGCCTACGGGCTGTAGTGTGATTAACAAATCCTAGGGTTGATCATGTATGAATGAAACTCTTACTAGTCTTCGTATTTTGTATGACTAGCTTCATGATAATCCAAATATGTAATGTATGGGGTGCCTTACTATTGTATATTTGGTGCTCTGACATCTTGTAACTGCTATTATTTGCTTGAGATTGAGACAATAGGCTTGTTCATGACCATAAGAGACTGATGGCTTATAGTTAAACCCTCATGTATCTAGACAGCCATGACCGTATAGTGAGGTGGGTTGCACTTCAATATACGTAGCTGGCTGTGCCCGCTCCCGTTCTCCAGTATTCTGGTTCATGGGGCGTGACAAGTCGTAAGCTGTACCTACTGAACATTCGATAAACACCCTAGTGAGTAGAGCGTCATTTGGCTGGAGTTGATCAGTCATTACCTCAAAATGATTGAGGTACTGACTTGGAGATG
This sequence comes from Iris pallida, assembly GCA_029216955.1. Classification (NCBI taxonomy): domain Eukaryota; kingdom Viridiplantae; phylum Streptophyta; class Magnoliopsida; order Asparagales; family Iridaceae; genus Iris; species Iris pallida. Next base: position 6,959,141 of record JANAVB010012999.1, on the reverse strand, counting down.
TCCTGCCATCAAACAGCATAATAGTAGGGGTTTTGTATTTGTGAGAAAATTAGATTTCCTTCCATTCTATGGGATAAGGCTGCTTGATCCCAAGCTTCTACAAGTCGTATTTTTATTTGAAAGCCTCAAATTGAGTACGTAAAAATTTTATGACCTTATTGGTATCTCTCGATAATTGTGGAGCAGTAGATTGATTTGATATATTAGAAGGGGTACTGCATGGGTACCACCCCCAGCACCAGATTAACTTGGAATAGCCTGCGCATGTATGGAAGCGGTGTGAGAAGACTGTAACCCCAGACCAATATTGATGGGAGCTGATGTTGTTATAGGTTCTTGGTTTAGAATTAGATTCGCGACCGGTGGAACCGTATGTTGTGTCATAATTACCGCATGCATGTCTATTATCATCTCAACCATGCTCTTCAAACTAGCCTCCAAAGCAATAATTCTCTGCTCTTGACTGTTAGAACTGGAAGCATCTTGATCTTCTGTGACGACATAAGCAGTCACTTCTCTAGCCATTGATGACGAGCTAGTAGAAAAGATAGTCCTTTCAGAACTTTCACTATCAGCATCAAAGTAATATAAGGAACCACCTTCAGAATAAGTGATGGGGATGTCCTTTTGACTGAGGGAATCTTGGTTGGAATCAGGAAGATTCCTTCGACCGATTGTTTCTTGGTCAGAAGGAAGATTCTTTTAACCGATTGTGTGTTGGTCGGAAGGAATATTCCTTTGACCGATTGTGTCTTGGCTTCTTGATCTAGTATATTGGTATACTCCTTCGCCGGATTCATGAATCTGATCTAAGTATTGTTGACTGGGATTACGGGATGCATTACGTCTCAGGCGTTTTCCACCCCTAGTGCTTCGATACGTCATGTTGACAGAGGCATATAATAATTCATCTCCATCCTGTATCATCGGTTGAGGAACCTGAGAGTAATTTAGAAGGTCGAAGATAGACCGTTTAGCTGATTGACAATAACATTTGATAACTACCTCATGATGATGGTTACATCGATGTTCTTAGGAATGCATTAGATGAGACGGATTTGAGATCTTTGGCTTCTGTTTAAGAACTTCACGGAGATCGGTTACAACATCAGGATGAGAAGAAGTCGAAGGAACATTTTCATTAATGATGTTAGGAACATAATTCCTATTCTTGAGATGTCCCATTCCTTGAGACAATGAAGTACTGAGTTGGTTAGCATAAGTAAAGGAGTTCTTGACTTCAGAAGTCTGCTTTTGGCGCAAGTTAGCCATTGTCACAGTATGTTTGCATTTTGCTGAAGTAGGTGTTGACTGGCGCTTGTTGAGATAGGTGCGCATGTCAGATAGATCTGGTATTTGGGTATCTGTCTGAGATACTAGTAGTTTACCCTACTTAGAACTTGAGATGAGCAGGGTAGGAAGATCCGTAGTTGCATTTTTAGGATTTGACAGAATTCATTTTTGTGTTGTGCAACCTGTTCTCATGTGCTTGCTTTGGCACAACTGAGTGACAAAAATCTCAATTTGAACAGAACTCACTTTCTTAGTAGAGATTTGATTGTCTCTCTTCAGAGGAGTAGAGTTCATGCCCAAAAGCATTTTCACACTGACTGGCATATAGGCGCCACCAGAGATACTTTCTACTGAGTCAAGGACTGAAGAAGATGAGGGAGTAGCCAAAAGGTGTGTCCCTTTGTTTTGTGATTGAAACGCCATAGGCTCAGGTTGTACAGGTTGAGGAAAGGCCAAAGGGCGCTTTTCTTTGTTCTGTTTAACACTCTCACTAGACTGGTTCTTTCCCGAGTTCAGAATTCGAGAAAATGAGGGAGTAGCCAAAAGACGTTTCCCTTTGTTTAGAGTCGAAGAAGTAGTAGGCGCGGGTTACGCAGGTAGAGAAGCAATCTGTGCTAGTTGCACAGGAGTTCTGGTTGGCAGAGAAGCAATCTGCACAGGTTGCACAGGAGTTTTGATTGGCCGAGAGGCAGTCTGTGCAAGTTGCGCAGGAGCCATGGTTGGCCGAGAGACAGACTGCGTAAGTTGTGCAGGAGCCATGGTTGGCCGAGAGACAGACTTGGGAGTCCACACAGTACGCCCTTTGCTCTTAGCAGCAACGTTGGTGCGCTTGGTACCCCCAACACTGATCATTGCCTCGTAAGAGGTTTGGTCGACTTGAACGACCAAAGTCTTCTGCGTCTTGCCAATCGACGCGGTATCATATTGAGTTGTCACTTACTCGTCAGAAGAGAAACTCGTCCCCAGCAGAGTCGTCATTTTGTTTGCAAAAATAAATATTTAATTTCTACAAACTAAGAGAGAAGTACAACTATAGGAATCTGATCAGAAGACGATCACTTTATTCCTTGGACGATGTGATATCGAAGACACTGGCCTCTCGAGGCTGCAACAGCAATTTAGCAGGAGATTATAATCATTAGTGATGCTTTAGAACTGATTTGAAATTCTATTTATAGAGTTTTGAAATAACTATTTTCTGAGTTGCGCATACTTTAGCTTGCGCGCCTTCTATCCAGTTACGCGAACGGTTACTTGAACTGCTAGGGATGCATGGCATCATTTGAGTGAGATATGCGTGGTCATGGGCAGTGTAGTGGACACGTTCTTCGATATTAGTGGCATACGTGCCATATTATCCTGCTTCTGAATAAATGTTGATCAGGTGGCATGTGCACAACTAGTCTTTTGGCACCTTTGACTGGGTCTTTTATGTTATAACAATTGATTCTCGTGCTTCTTGGTAACTTGCGCAAGCTAGCTGTCAACATTAATTGCTTGCTGACAAAATCTTCTCGAGCGCTGTGTTGTACGAGATTCAAATAGATTTTCTTTGACTGACGAGCTGTAAGAGTTGTCAGTAATGATGGCAGCCGTTACAGCTTCTCGAGGATGCTTGCCATGTGGAGCTCGCGCACCCTAGCTTAGGCACAACCTAAGATGGCATAGGCGCAACTTAATAATTTGGCGCCACTTGATGTTGGAGCTTTGTCGAGAGCGGTGCCCATTGATTTTTAGACGCCTACAAAAGTCCATGCCTTGCTAGTATGATGATGGCTGCAGTGAACCCGTAGTTTCTATGATTCAGATAAATGGCTACAGTGCGCGTTTGCTACGCCATAGTAGGTCATCGAATATTCTCTTAACTGTTATCCATAGAATTTCGAAGGAGCATCTTGATCATTCAAATTCAAACAAGTTTTCTATTTACTAAGGAGAGTTGACCACAATCGGAAAAAAAATTATGTGGTGTCAGTGTAAAAATAGTTTCTTAGGAATCAAGTGATTGACCATCAAATAGAAAGAAATGAACTATAAGGGTTGACTTAAGCCAAGAGGATTATCTGTTCTCCAACCTTTCTATAGTATTCAGGGATCGAGGCCAGAAGCTTATAGACAAAGAATTTGATCAAAATCCATCTATAGCTAATTGAGTTGGGTTCAAGGGTGAAAATGAATGGTGATAGTCCAAAATGAGCGAAAGAAACGGAACATATTCTTGTCTCATGGGAATACTTAGGGAATATTGACCTTATTGGAATTATTCTGGGAAATTATTCCTTGCGGCCAATAAAAATTACAGGTTGGGCCATATAGCCAGTTTATGATCTTCATGGTTATAAATGAAACACTTTCGCTTGGAATGGTTGTAACTCCTCTTCCCAGATTTTCAAAAGTTTTTTTATATTTATTGTGTGTAAAGGTGATTTTTCATTGAGACTTCGCGAATGATATTTTCTTTTATCAAAAAATAGTTTTAAATTAAATATTTTGAGAAGTGTTAATTTATTTAAATAAAATTTTTTCTTAAATTATATTAATAAAATTATGAAAAGATGAATGTTTACTAATTTGGAAACAATAAGGAGATTTTTTCGAAATATTTTAAATTAAGTTTTTGTCTTATAAAAATATGTACTTATGTTATCTACTATACTTTATTATTATGATACCAAATTGTTCGATTTTGGTTTCTAATTTATTTGATTCGATATACTTAGTTTTGGGAATATTTAATTGTATCTTTAATTAGTAATTTATTTATGAAAAGAGATGTCAATTATGCATTTAAATTACTTTTAATTATTATAAATTGTGATTAGATCAACTTTTATTTAAACGTTATTTGATTTGGATTTGAACTTATAATATTTAAATTTTTGACAAATATTCAATGATATTTAAATTACAGTAGTAATCAACTATTTGATTTAGATTTTAATGTATACGATTTAAATTGTTTGATAATATTGAATATATACTTTAAATATTACTATGATAATTATTTACTTGATTTCGATTGGATTAAGATGTTTTAAATGCTTAATTGAATTTAAATTAAAGGGAGAAAGTTATCTACTAGGAATTTTAATCCTTATCGGTCTAGGAGTTAACCTCCTATATAAGGAGAGCTCCTCTCTACCTTTTCTCAAAACCTAGCAAATTCCACGCTACTAACACTGTACGCCATCATCCATCAATCCCACCATAAGTGCGTGCATCGTGTCCGTGTCCACCGAATTCCCTCCACTAAATTCTTTTACAAATACATTCACCATCCCGGTGCCAACAACCCCGGACACATCCACCCAAATCTCGTGTCGCGTAAGACACAAATTCCCAATCATCAAATCTCCATCCCGGTGCCAACAACCCCGGACACATCCACCCAAATCTCGTGTCGCGTAAGACAAAATTCCCAATCATCAAATCCCTAATCTCCAAATTCCTAACCCTAATTCCTAATTTCGAAAACCCTAAACCTAGTTTCCTGGCCAGCAGTCCAACCATCCACCTGACTCCTCCGCCTCGGCGCGTAGCAGCAGCGCCATGATGCCGTAACCGCCACTTTCCAGTCAACTTCCCCTCGACCACACAATCGCCGCCACCACCCACAGGCAACTCCGGCCAAGCCCCAAACCACCCTGACACCATCAATGACTCCACCACTACAACCCAGCCATGCCACTATCGTTCCATGTCCCCTCTTCTCCTCGCCACCTCTCCGACGATCGTCGTCGATTCAGATGCCAACACCACAGACAACCAATCACCAAAATAATAAATAAATACCCTAAGCTACCGACCGTCCCTTACCTCGGCCGAGAGCCACGCCCATCATGCTTATTCTCGTCTTCCTCTTTGAGAGCCAGGAACAACGCTGACCACCATATCGGACCACACCTCCATCCACGGATAGATCCATCTTATCGGACCCCGATCTTGGTGGCCACCGACTTTAACAGTAGATCGGGGGTTTCGAGCACCACATCAACGACCGGTAGTTCTGCAACAGCTGCCTCCTCATCCACCAAGACCGCCGTTCTGACTTCCTCCCCGTCGATCTCGAACTTAGGCCGCGACCGCTCCTCTCCTCGACCTCGAAGTTGCGCCCAGACCGCAGCTTCTCTGGCCACAGTCTAGCGTGCAGCTGAGCCGTGCACCTCCGAACCGTGTGTGAGCCACCAGTGCAGAAGCCTCTGGGGAGAACCAACCTCCCCTGCTCCTCTATCCCTATTTCTCTCGAATCCCTTTTCTCTTAACTAAATTTCTCTCTCTATTGTCTCACTAATTCTCACTCTCTCTGTTGTTGTAGATATGTATAGTTATAAACGAAGATATTTTGATTTTATTTTCAGAATAGGAACAACAGTGTTATTATTATTATTATTGTTATTATTATTATTATTATTATTATTATTTGGATAGTTTGGGCTAAGCTAGTATTTGGGATTTGGTTTTAATTCTTTAGTTGAGTTTCAAAAGTTGCTAATTATGGTTATAATTGTTATTTTGTAATTAATATTAGTATAGTTATTTCTAAATTATATATATATATATATATATATATATATATATATATATATATATATATATAAAAAAATATATATATATATATATATATATATATATATATATATATTTGGTTGGGCTTAAAGCAATAGGGTTGTAAAGACTTCATTGGATTTATTTTAAAAAAAGTTATATATATATTTTGTATATATCTGAAATAATAAATAAATTATTAGGGTTTAGTTCATTGAGTGCATGTTGTTGTTGTTGTTGTTGTTCTTCTTCTTCTTCTTCTTCTTCTTCTTCTTCTTAAAATTGTGTTATGGTATTTCATAGTATTTTCGATATAGCTTTTGAGTTAAAAATGTTATAGTATTTATACCTATTTTCCAAATATAGTTTTAACCTAAAATATTTTCCTATAATTTTCTAATAAGTTATTTGAAAAAATTATGATATCGTTTTTAATTATCATATATAAATTCTAACTAGTTACAAATATTTTAGAATGAATGGACATATTTTGGGCCTTGTGTTGACCTTATATCATTATACTGTTATGATTATGATCATTAATATTATTGTTATCTATATTATTCTAAAAATATTATTGTAAATATTATCTATGTAAACTAAATTATAGTTTCGTATAAAAACTATTTCTCTTGATTTTCAAGTATTTGCTTAAAAAATATTTTGATTAGTAAATATAGTTTCCAAGTATCATATGTATTTTCTAAAATAGGTTTAGATAATTTTCGTAAATAAATATGGTTTTCCTTGTTTAGAATTTCCTTTTTATTTCTAGATCGAGTTGATCTTGATCATGATTAGTCATACTTTCCTAATTCTTATGTTTCTGACTACTCCATATCAACCCTAGGCTAATTGGACTGTCTCAGACCCAATGGCACAGTCTGTTCCATCGTCAGAAGTTGTCTTGTGTAGTTATGGTATCTGCGACTATTTTGTACCAACATGATCTAGTCATAAACAACTGCAACAAACCGAGACAAGTATATATGCTGAATGCTTTCAATTCCTGATAGTTTTTCCACTACATATTATATATATACTTCTCCTGCTTATTGACATGCTTGTTACATGGGGTTAGTCTTATGGATCCCTATATGCTATATTTCGTGACTACCATTCATATGATTATCATGCTTGTGATCTAATTGATTCCATGAGTACTAGTCAGGCGGAGGAATATCTTAGTGGATGTATGAACTACCCTTTCCATCCTATTGGTCTAATCGTGGATGATAGCAGCCGCACACGACACGTACGGTTGGCCAGATTTACCCCTTAGTCCTTCACATGTCGAACATGATATTTTAACTCATGTAGATAGATGTTGTTTCACTTGTTTCATCCTGTTTTTCTTCATCTCATGCCATGTTGCTATATTTTTCCCTGTTAGTTGCTATATTTCATTATAGAGTTGCTTGTTCATGTATCCTGCTATACCATGATGCCTGTTTACTTCTAGTTTAAATTCTCATATGCTATTCTCATGTTTTGTAAATTCTATCATGTTTTGAATAGCTTGTCATATGTGTACTTGTTCCATCCTAATTGGAAACCAATTTTTCAGGTTCAATGCGGCTACTCCTAGCATTGGGGAATACAGGTGTAATTGAAGACCAAAACCCTAGAAGACTAGTTGGATAAATTAGTTGTTTTTTTATTTTTGTGAGACTTGTATTTTCTTCAAATGTAAACAATGGAATATTATAAATTGATTTAGTGTGAATGAGCAAAATAAAGATACATTTTTTGAAGTACTTGTTTATTGCGGGCTAGACAGCATACTACCGTCGACACTACGACGTATGCTGGACTAGCGCACACACTCGTATCCCGAAAAGTGGGTACGGGTAGTGACAAGTTTTTTTTGGTGGCCAATGTAGGTCAGTTTTTGCAAATTGTGAAAATTTGTGGTAGTACAATATTAGTCGTAGTACTGCGAGCCTGCGACTAGGAAGTGCTCATTCACAAATAGGCAAGAATTCACATTGGATATACACTAGGTAATCTATTACTTTAAGCTATATATGTCTACACATATATACACATGCATATATTGGTATTCAACATTAGGTCTATAATCATGGCATTTCAAATGGTTATATAAACTTATATATTACAACACAATATGCTAACATATATATAATATACATACATAGCTAAGTTAACTATATTCATAAATACTTATTTAAGAGGCTATGTGTGTGTATGTGAACATGGCAAAGGGGCAAGTGAGGGTTAAATGGGCATACATAGTGTATACATATCAAGGAGTGTCAAAGTGTAAGTGAATAATATGTCAAATATGATAGTGTCAACATAGTGTAAGGGGGTACATGAGGTAATATAGGATTTGTGTTAACATAGAACATTACATCTCATTAACTTATATATTGCATACATTACATCTATTATTACATTACATTCATGCTTGCATTCATTCATCATTCATTATTCTCTTGCACCACTATATGCACCATACATTACATACTATAGAACCTACATATTCATTACAAGCCATACTTATACATGCTTACATTAGATAGGATACTTACACCTCATACATCATTTATTTAACCATTTACTTATGCTTGTATTCTCTATTTAATTACATAATGTATATATATTAACATGGGTTAAAATCAAATAGAATATTATATTACACACAAGGGTGCACAAAATGCATATGCCGAATAGTAACTCCTACTAATAATCAATACTGTACCATCTCAGCATGAATTAAAATTTAGGATTAAAGTATGTTATAGATCTATGTGTTAGCTTTCCGAAACTTTAAACGGATCACGTTTTCGTTTCCGGAAAATTCCGGAATCGCGAAAACACCGAGAACGCATTTGTCTTTCATACAGCTGACACTCAAATAATTCTCCAGAAAGTTACAGAAAGAATTAGGCCTATTAATACATGTTTTTGGAAAGCTAACTTCAATACGCTTATTTTAAAAAACGGGAGATTAAACCGAGCTTTGAGCTAGAAGTTATGACATTTCTAAGTTAGGGCTGAAATTAAAAACGTGGATAAAAATCATGACGGATATAGGTAGTTTGAGACAAAAGAACACAAGTATATAACATAATATATCAAGAACTCACTCTCTACACTAATATAAATATATGAGACACTATAGAACATATCTCCAATACAAAAATATGAGATTAAACATGTAATAATTCATTCATACATAACAACAACACATAGTGTGTCCAAATTTGGGATTTTCCACATGGACACAACCACAACACAAAGGACACTCCTATGACCTCCAAATGGACACGAAATGGACACAAATGGAGATACAACTATGGGGTCATTCCTATGGGTTCAAAATAGACCTATATGCATGAGGAAATGAAAAGAAGAAGGGATTTATACCTCCCGGTAGATCGAATCAAAGAAAAGCCTTCCCGGAGCGACACCGAGACATAGAGATTCCAAAAGGACACGAACGAGCTCCGAATCCTCCCAAACTTGGGTAGCTTCCTCCTTGGCTAGAATGGAGAAGGAAAGAAGAAGATTTGGTGGTGAAATGGAATGATTTGGTGGAGAAATTGCTAGGGATTGCTCTATAGGAATTTGGGAAAGAACAAGAGACAGAGTGTGGATGAGAATAATGAAATGAACTTGAGCCTATCCTCTCCCAAAGTGGCTGGCCATATGGGACTATTTGTCCTATTATGGTAAGGTCCAAAATGCCCCTACTAACCTATTCTATGAGTATTAGGAAAGGGCTAATTGGTTGGGGCTAAATTAGTCATTCTAAAGTCTCTAATCACACTAACCTTATCCATAATAATTAATCTAACCTCTAACTAAAATATTTCTATCATGTGGACTAAAATTAATATCATGTGGGCCATGCCTAACTAGTGTGTGGGTCCCACTAGAGTCAAACTATCCCCGGGTCCCCGTTTCAAGTCAGATTGAGTTAAAATTCGAACCCGACTCAAATAACCCCAAAACAATATCATAAATAATAAAATAATATCAAAATAATTCAAAGAGGTCAAATGCAAAAATATTCTTAGGCCAAAAATGACATTAAAATATCATAATCACATGGTTAGGCTCTAGGTCAAACAGTCTCTAGGATTTCACTAGCAAAACGTCAAAACCACAAGTCATTGATTTAAATAATTTTAAAATAATTTAAAATCACCAAAAATTATATCATGAAATAAATATCATTATTAAAATAATTATAAACACAAAATTTCAAAATTACCCTCATTTGGGAAACTGGGTGCTACAACTCTACCCACCTTAGAAAAATTTCGTCCTCGAAATTAAAATGTCCATACTCCCTCTAGGTCAAACCCCTACAATCAAAGTCCCAGATTAAAACAAATCATGTGATCAAAAGGATGACATACAGGGTCATGGCATACGGTGGTAGTGAAAGTCTCATTTAGGTATACTAGTCATGCTAACTGAAACGGTCATAGGGTATCAAAACATACAAGCAATCTAGGGTGCTAAACTAGAGAAGTTACAGAAACAACAAACCATCAAAACTGTAAGGCGGTCTACCATCCTATATGAAACTGGTACTTATCAAAACAAAATAAAGGCAACTACCAATTATCTGAAAAAGGGTACAGAAAATCAAATTCAAAAATTAAGGAATTGAAAATCACTTGCATTGAAATCCAAATCACAATATATATACAGAGAGAGCGTTAGAGAGGAAAAACTAGCATTATGTAATGTTATGTGGTTTGTGTGTGTATGGGTGTATGTGAAATATACATGAAATTGTATATGAGCTATCCTGTTACACTACTCATGGCATATGGGTTAACAACCTACAATACACAACCTATTTAATCATAACATGCATGGCTAACCATAAACATCTATAAGAGGTAGAGATTTAGTTATGTATATACATATATTATAACATGTATGCCTAAGCTCTATATATATCTATACAAGTATGTGATCATAACATAGAGAGGAAAGGTTAGGTTACATGACAGCGTATACTAAGTTAGGGTGTATGTGTGTCCTTGTACAGGATTATAGCTTAGTATTGAAAGGTTAAACCCAGTTTTAGTTCAGCATTTACATACAAAATTTGAAAATAAGCTAACATTTAAACCAGTGTAATATTAACATAATGCAGTCTCAGATTTTACAAATTTAACATAACTTAACCAATTTCTCTAAAAATTAAAACTTTGCAGATATCATACATGTGCAGTTATGTAGACAAAACTAATAACATAAAATTTATATTTAAATTACGAATTTAAACTGGAAAAGCAGAAAACCAGAAATATTAGGGTTTTGAAAATTTTAACATTAACAACATATTAATATGTATTTAGATAGGTGGAAAATCAAGTGTAGCATGCATACGTATCAGGCAAGTGTCCACTATCTAAATATACTCATATATTCTCATGTCCCAAAAAAAAATTAATTCTACGTTAAGACCAACATTTAGATTCCTACCAAGATCGTAAAATAGGTGATTGACGAAATCAAGACAGTTTTATTATTATTATTCAATACTAGAATAATAGCAAGAAGGAAATAACGATAAAAGCTGTTTGCTTATTTGCCTAAAAGAAGGAACCATTTTGAAACCAGAGCTAAATATCAAATCCAAGATAAAGTCTAGCAAAATCATCGATTCATTGTATTAAGAAGAAACTCATAGCAAGAAGTTACACAAGCTACTCCTAAGTTAAATAATTAGAAGCAAAACAAAGCAAAACAAATAATAATTCTTTTTGAAGGACTGCATCAAAGTAGAGAAAACATGCTTAAAAATATTTAAGGTACAATATGATAATCATATGCGTCTATCCAAAATTATGGTACTCTAAATCCCCGTTATACTAGTAAGCAAGGCTACGATAATCACAGAGTCCTTCACTTATGCACATACCTCTAGAATCATGGTATTTAACATTTTTGCGGTGCCGCTAGCTTGGCTGCGAAAACCTTAAATTTCCACACCCGAGAAATATATCCAGAGTTAGACTATATGTCCTCACCATGCTGGCTAATGTGACTATAGAAGACTAGATTCCATAACATAGATGACCTAGCCCATATAATTTTATCTTGTCAAAAAAATTAAATTAAATCAACAATGAATACCCATAAATCAAATCAAATTTATCAACGAACTTCAAAATTCAAAATGAACAAAAATCCATCAAAATACAACTCGGATGCAACAACTATCATCAAGATTCAAAATTCGACAATCATTCATCAAAATCAATGAATACAACTCAAATTCAACTATAATCCATCAAAATCAAATTTAACAACAGTAAGTAAAAATAAATCAAATCAAGGGAAAAAAGAGTTCTCAAATCGAAGTTAAAATAAGATTCTCAAGGGTCGTTCTGGGAATCTCTCAAGGGTTCCTAACTGTGCTTGAGTACCTTCAAGATATATCCTATTCCTACTGCAGGCTGTAGTGGTACTCAAGTTCGAATACCACTACATAAACTCGACCTGCATGGGCCACCACTAAAAACGTGTCACGACCCGCCCCCTAGAGTTAGGGCACGAGAACGTAACAACGCCCAGCCTACGCCGCAGTGTCGGCGGTAGAACGCTGTCCTAGGTCTCATGCATCTAACAATATAAGGCTAAGCAGTTTATAATCCCCGAATGGGGATGACATAGCAGAATGTAAACTCAATCACATCTAAGGTAGAGCATAATGGAAGATAGATAAAACATGAAATCCAAAAGAGATACAGGAGATAGAAGTCTAAGTGTCTAAGATACATAAACCCAGAAGTACATCTCAAAACTCAAATACAGTAATCCACAAGTAAATATAACTCCTGACAAAATGAAATAACTATCTAAACAACCTCTACTGTGTCTCCTCTAGGCTAGCAGGCAATCCCAGGCCATCTGTAAAATTTATCAACAGGTCCAGTCAGGACAGGAGCGAGCACAATACATCTCATGCAGTTCATATCATGTCAGAAAATATAAAGCAGGCAATAGAATAAGATACATGAAACGCTGTAAGAAGATGTACATAAAAACAGAAGAGATATTTGATAACTGGAAATATATATACATGATAAGTAAGAACTGTAAGTGACTAGTGATTTAGAGTACGAGATGGCATGTAATTGGCTTAGGTTGTACATGATGAACATGAAAAGTAACAGAGTGTACATGATGGGTAAATCACATGACCATTTATACTCACCCCTACCTACAATCAATACACAAGGATCTGTTCAAGTTACGTTACGAACATGATGTTTTGGTTATACAAGAAATACATGAGGAAATATGAGCGTACATGAAAGAACATGAGAGTACATGAACGTACATGAGAGAACATGAGTGTACATGAATAACGCAGAAGCAAGGAATACATGATGTACATGAAACACATGTCATAAAGTATCTGATGCGCCCGCTAAGGGGGTAACATCCCAAGAAGAGATCCGTATAGTACCAATCCATGATGATAACGTGACAGCATCAAGTAAAAGTAATCTAGAGCGAGAATATAATTCGTGACAAGTATGAAACGATCAGAGAATGTACTCGCCTGATATCTGAATGTCCAAGGTAAAGATACTGTCCGAGGAGAGGTGTCTGGCTCCTAATTAGAACAGCACAAGTCATAACATGTCCAGAAGGGTAATATAAAGTACTACAATGCATTCTACATGAATCTAGGTCAAACTAGGCCAAAGTCAACCCTTGGTCAACTCTGGTCAACTGCACTAGTCAAACTAGGTCAAACTAGGTCATGTCCTAACCCAGTAAGTCTTACTAAGCCTAACCAAGACTATCCTAGCAAGCACACATCAATACAAGGCTATACAAGCCAACATACACCCAACTCTATATAGCATGCAATTATTCAATACTCAAATAGGCAAGAATTCACATTGGATATACACTAGGTAATCTATTACTTTAAGCTATATATGTCTACACATATATACACATGCATATATTGGTATTCAATATTAGGTCTATAATTATGGCATTTCAAATGGTTATATAAACTTATATATTACAACACAATATGCTAACATATATATAATATACATACATAGCTAAGTTAACTATATTCATAAATACTTATTTAAGAGGCTATGTGTGTGTATGTGAACATAGCAAAAGGGCAAGTGAGAGTTAAATGGGCATACATAGTGTATACATATCAAGGAGTGTCAAAGTGTAAGTGAACAATGTGTCAAGTCTGATAGTGTCAACATAGTGTAAGGGGTACATGAGGTAATATAGGATTTGTGTTAACATAGAACATTACATCTCATTAACTTGTATATTGCATACATTACATCTATTATTACATTACATTCATGCTTGTATTCATTCATCATTCATTATTCTCTTGCACCACTCTATGCACCATACATTACATACTATGGAACCTACATATTCATTACAAGCCATACTTATACATGCTTACATTAGATAGGATACTTATACCTCATAAATCATTTATTTAACCATTTACTTATGTTTGTATTCTCTATTTAATTACATAATGTATATACATTAACATGGGTTAAAATCAAATAGATCATTATATTACACACACGGGTGCACAAAATGCATATGTCGAATAGTAACTCCTACTAATAATCAGTACTGTACCATCTCAGCATGAATTAAAATTTAGGATTAAAGTATGTTATAGATCTATGTGTTAGCTTTCCGAAAATTTAAACGGATCGCATTTTCGTTTTCGAAAACTCCCGGAATCGCGAAAACACCGAGAACGCGTTTGTCTTTCATATAGCTGACACTCAAATAATTCTCCAGAAAGTTACAGAAAGAATTATGCCTATTAATACATGTTTTTTGAAAGCTAACTTCAATACGCTTCTTTTAAAAAAAACGGAAGATTAAACCGAGCTTTGAACTAGAAGTTATGACATTTCTAAGTTAGGGCTGAAATTAAAAATGTGGATAAAAATTATGACGGATTTAGGTAGTTTGAGACAAAAGAACACAAGTATATAACATAATATATCAAGAACTCACTCTCTACACTAATATATATATATGAGACACTATAGAACACATCTCCAATACAAAAATATGAGATTAAATATGTAATAATTTATTCATACATAACAATAACACATAGTGTGTCCAAATTTGGGATTTTCCCACATGGACACAACCACAACACAAAGGACACTCCTATGACCTCCAAATGGACACAAAATGGACACAAATGGAGATACAACTATGGGGTCATTCCTATGGGTTCAAAATAGACCTATATGCATGAGAAAATGAAAAGGATAAGAAATTTATACCTCCCGGTAGATCGAATCGAAGAAAAGCCTTCCCGGAGCGACACCGACACATAGAGATTCCAAAAGGACACGAACGAGCTCCAAATCCTCCCAAACTTGGGTAGCTTCCTCCTTGGCTAGAATGGAGAAAGAAAGAAGAAGATTTGTGGTGAAATGGAATGATTTGGTAGAGAAATTGCTAGGGATTGCTCTCTAGGAATTTGGGGAAGAACAAGAGAGAGAGTGTGGATGAGAATAATGAAATGAACTTGAGCCTATCCTCTCCCAAAGTGGCTGGCCATATGGAGCTATTTGTCCTATTATGGTAAGGTCCAAAATGCCCCCACTAACCTATTCTATGAGTATTAAGAAAGGGCTAATTGGTTGGGGCTAAATTAGTCATTCTAAAGTCTCTAATCACACTAACCTTATCCATAATAATTAGTCTAACCTCTAACTAAAATATTTCTATCATGTGGACTAAAATTAATATCATGTGGGCCATGCCTAACTAGTGTGTGGGTCCCTCTAGAGTCAAACTACCCCCGGGTCCCCGTTTCAAGTCGGATTGAGTTGAAATTCGAACCCGACTCAAATAACCCCAAAATAATATCATAAATAATAAAATAATATCAAAATAATTCAAAGAGGTCAAATGCAAAAATATTCTTAGGCCAAAAATGACAATAAAATATCATAATCACATGGTTAGGCTCTAGGTCAAACAGTCTCTAAGATTTCACTAGCAAAACGTCAAAACCACAAGTTATTGATTTAAATAATTTTAAATTGATTTAAAATCACCAAAAATCATATCATGAAATAAATATCATTATTAAAATAATTATAAACACGAAATTTCAAAATTATCCTCATTTGGGAAACTGGGTGCTACACGCATAAAGGAAGTATGCATAAAGGAATACGCGTGAAGGAAGTATGCATAAAGGAATACGCGTGAAGGAATACGCGTGAAGGAATACGCATAAAGGAATACGCGTGAAGGAATACGCGTGAAGCTTATTTTACGCCAAGGCGGAGTAGACTTTATTTTACGCGTAAAACAGTCTTGACTTGCGTAATCCGGATTTCACGCTGACACGAATAAACGTGGGCGTAGAGTTTGATACTACGCAGGCACGTATAAACGTGGGCGTAAAGTTCCTCAAAAACTACAAATTCCATAAAACCTTCAATCTAAGCCAAAAATGGGACTTCCATGGATCAATATGGGGTATAACACAAATCTCAACAACCTGGAACGATGAAAACTTAAAAATAAGGAAGTTTGATAGATCAAAACCACCAAAATCTGAAAATAGCAAATTTCTAGATCTACAAAAATAAAGCTTCAAAATGCAAAATATCAAGTTCTAAATTATCTTAGAATTACGAGAGAAAGGTAAATGAACCATAAAAATGGGTTCTCATATGGAAGCAAGGTGCACTTGCCTAAGCTCTTGGTAGGTGGAGAGAGTTTTGAGGAAGAAGGAGAGTAAATGTGAATAAGTTAAGAGAGAGAAAGTAGTTGGACTTTAAATGGAAATAGTGGTAGGTAGGGTGTTGGGTTCATGGTGAACCACCCTAAACCAAAACATGCCAACCCAAGCCGAACCCAAGTCAAAATAAACCAAAGGCTAGGCAAAAGCAGAAAATAAAATACAGAAAAAATAATTAGCATAAAATTAAAGGAATTAAATACAGAACAAATGCATGATAAATATTAAATAAATATATTCAAGCAGTACACGTATTAAAATACGTATTCTGTGAACGGAGAGTGATATCTCTACCCTCCTTAGAAAAATTTCGTCTTCGGAATTTCAAATCCAAGCAGGCCAGAAACATCAGAGCTAGACTAATCCAAGTACAATCAATTCTAGCGAGCCAGCAGTCATTCTATAATATCAATAGCAAGTAATATATATATATATCAATCTACGATATCAAGCAATTTCTACTCATAGGGTGATAAGCATGAGAAATCAAGACAATCAAGGTACACGGAAAGAAATATACCTTATGAGTCAAATAGGTGCGGATACCGTGATCGGATATCATCCTTACGTTTCCATGTTGACTCTCCTAAGGAGTGATGACCCCAAGCAACTCGGATAAGGCTAATTGTTCAGTTCTTGAGTATCTTCTCCCTTCGGTCCAAAATGGACACAGGCTTTTCCTCGTAAGACAGGTTGGTACCCACAACCAGCTCATAATGATCGAGGATATGGCTTGGGTCTGATACATACCTTCACAACTGAGATACATGAAACACATCATACACCTCTCATAACGAAGGTGGAAGGGACAAACGATAAGCAACATCGCCTACCCTATCAAGGATAACAATGGGCCCACATATCGTGGACTCAACTTCCCGCGAACGCCAAATCTAATGAACCCACGGGCATGTGAGATCCGCAAGAACATGTGGTCCCCAACAAAAAATTCTAGTGGCTTACGATGTTGGTCTGTCCAATGACGATGCCGATCTTGCGCAACTCGAAGTCGTTCTCTAATCCCCTTAACCACTTCAACCGTCTGAATAATCATTTTTGGGCCTAACATCTTCCTCTCCCTAATATCATCCCATACCAGTGGCGTCCTGCATTTCTTAACATATAGTACTTCGAATGGTGCCATCTGGATACTGGCTTGATAACTGTTGTTGTACGAGAATTCGACTAAGTGCAGGTGACTCTCCCAAGATCCTCCAAAATCTAGGGTGCAAGCTTGTAACATATCTTCTAAAGTCTGAATTGTTCTTTCTGATTGCCCATCTATCTGTGGATGGTAGGCCGTACTAAATCTTAACTTGGTATCCAGGCTATGATGTAGACTCTTCCAAAAATGTGATGTAAAACATGCATCCCTATCTGATACAATACTGACAGGGACCCCATGCTTCCTGACTATCTACTGTATATACAACTCTGCCAACTTCTCTGTAGATTGCTCCACTCTAATAGAAAAAAAATATGCAACCTTTGTAAGCCGATCCACTATCACCCAAATAGCATCCTTACTTGGTGATCTCGGTAAACCGATCACAAAGTTTATTGTGATATGTTTCCACTTCAATTACGGGAAAGGAAACGGTTGTAATAGTCCAGCTGGTCTTTGTTGTTCTGCCTTCACTTGCTGACATATTAAGCAACGGGAAACGAATCTAGCTATCTCTCTCTTCATTCCGTTCCACCAGAAGTGCTGCTTGATATCTTGGTACATTTTGGTCCCTCCAGGGTGTATAGAATACTGAGAACTGTGGGCTTCTGCCATAACCTCCTGTCTGATATCACTACTAGGCACACATAGACGTGATTCAAATCTAAGTGTACCATCTTCGTGAATTTTTATCTCCTTCTTGAGTCCTGACTCACACTCTGTCCTAAGCTTCTGAATCCTTGGGTCCTGTGCCTGAGCTGCCTTGATCCTGTCTACTAAGTCAGATTGAACTCGTAGACTTGCCAGAATTCCAATATCACTAGGAAGTATAACCTCGATGCCCATCTCATAAAGATCTTCTAAAATATATTTTTGTGATGTCAACATAAATGTGTCGCCTCTCCTGCTAAGAGCGTCTGCTACCACATTAGCCTTGTACGGATGATACTGAAGCTCTACATCGTAATCCTTGATGAACTCTAACCATCTTCTCTGTCTCATGTTCAGTTCTTTCTGAGTAAAGATGTACTTCAAACTTTTGTGGTTTGTGTACATGTCCACTCGATCACCGTACAAGTAATCCCTCCATAGCTTCAAAGCAAATACTACTGCTGCTAAGTCCAAGTCATGAGTCGGATAATTCTTCTCGTGGTCACAAAGTTGCCTAGATGCATACGCTATCACCTTCCCATGTTGCATTAGGACACACCCAAGTCCCTTTCTTGACGTATCACAATATACAGTAAAACCTTCGGTCCAACGGGCAATGTAAGAATAGGTGCTGTGATCAACTTCTGCTTTAAATTCTCAAATAATGCCTGGCATTCTGTCGACCAGAAGAATGGCACATCCTTTCGTGTCAAACGGGTCATGGGTGCTGAGAGTCTTGCAAAGTCTGATATGAACCTTCTGTAATATCTTGCCAGTCCCAAGAAACTTTGCACATCTGCTACGGTCTTAGGCATTGGCCAACTTTCTACTGCTTCTACTTTCTTGGGATCCACTGCTACTCCAGCCCCTGATATGATGTGCCTCAAGAATAAAATACGATCCGTCCAAAACTTACACTTGTTGAGCTTGGCGTACAACTGGTTCTCTCTCAGAACCTGTAACACTTTCTTGAGGTGATCTTCATGCTCTTCATCACTAACTGAGTATACGAGAATGTCGTCGAGGAACACAATAATAAATTGATCTAAGTACGGCATAAAGATGTGGTTCATCAAATCCATAAATATTGCTAGAGCATTGGTCAAACCAAACGACATTACTAAGAATTCGTAATGCCCGTACTTTGACCTGAATGTCGTCTTAGGAGTATCCTCTTTTCGAACTCTCACTTGATGATACCCTGACCGAAGATCTATCTTGGAGAAAACTCTTGCTCTACTCAATTGATCAAAGAAATCGTCGATCCTTGGTAGTGGATACTTGTTCTTTACAGTTGCCGCGTTGAGCTTTCTGTAGTCAATGCACAATCTTGATGACCCATCCTTCTTCCTTACAAGTACCACTGGTGCTACCTATGGTGACTCATTGTCTCGAATAAACTTTTTTGCCTTCAGTTCCTCTATGTGCTGATACACCTTGGCCTACTCTGAGTCCGACATTCTGCAAACTCGATCCGATATCGGTTTAGTTCCACGTGCTAATTCTATACTAAAATTAATATCTCTAATAGGTGGTAGACCTGGAAGTTCTTCTTCCATTGCCGCTACTATTCCTTCTTCATGTTGAGTTGCCCCTGATATGACTAAGGTGAACTGCTCCATGCCTAGGATATTAAAAGATACGCTCCCTCTACGGCAATCTATTATGGCACAACTGTCTTTCAGCCAGTCCATGCCTAAGATAACGTCTAAATTTCTTATAGAAAATTCTATCAACCTGGCGGGTAAGGGATGCCCGCACACTACAACTCTATATGCTAGAATAACTCTACTAACTCCTACGAGCCCATTACCAGTGAGTATATTCGACCTCCCTGGCAATGTCTCAAATTTTATTCCTAGTCGTGTCGTAAATTATGCAGATATAAATTAATGTGATGCTCCCAAATCAAATAATGCTACCGTGGGATATGACGCGACGAGAATGTTACCTGCCACAATATCTTTCGATGCTAATGCTTCTACCAAGGACAGATTGAATGCCTGCCCTCGGCCTCCTTATTGGTTCCCATGCTACGGCCTAGCCTGGTGCGGCTGATGGCCCCTGCCTTGGTGATGTTGGGGTGGTCTATGTTGTTGCTGCTTCAACGGCGGTCCCTACTGTCGAAATATCTGAGCCCGTAAGATCAACGGACGTTGTGCCAACGGTCTCACCGCTACCGCTGGTCCTTGATACCGGCCTGCCCCTGGTGCTGGCAGAGCAGAAAATTATTGTACTGGTCCTCCTGACATCGAATTCATAGGACAGGTGGAAACCCGATGATCTGGACTTCCACATATCAAATATTGTCCATTCAATGTCCGACACACACCTCTAGTGTGCCCTGCCTTCCCACAATAAGTACAGCCCACTAGGGGTTGCCGGTTTTTCCTCTGCTGCTGTTGTTGCCTTGCTGGGGGTGCTGGCCCTCGTATTGCCACATCATGAATGCGAATGCCAGGGGGTTGTGCTGTAACTCGGGGTACTGCTCCCCCTCCTCCTTCAATCTGATTATGAGATTTCTTCTAACCTCCAGTCCTAGATGTGATCCTCTAGATGGTGATCTTATGCCTTCGGGTTGCCGTCAATACCTCATCGAAAGTCTGGTAGTTGTGCCCTTCTATCAATTGTAAGAGTTCAAGATGAAACCCTTGCTGAAACCTCATAGCCCTCTGGCTCTCCGTTGCTACCATCTCCGGGGCGAACCTACTCAGTCTGTAGGACTCGGCTGCATAAGCATCCACTGTCTTTCCAGCCTGCTTGAGATTGATAAACTTCTATTGTAGCTCGAACTGTGCCACGACTCCATAGTGTTGGTCCATTCCATGGTCACACCCGATTTTAATAATCGACATAAACTTAAGTCAATACACAAAATATACAAACTGCTGCTAATCAATTCAGGACACGTGAAATCAATATCAACGAGCATTGTACTGCATCATCAAGCATATAAATCATCAATCTGAAGATTACTTTCAACGGGATCCAGTCCAAGTCATTTTACAATTTATTATATATTTTATGTTTATTGAATCTAGGATTTAAATTGTAAGATCAATTAGGTAATACTGGCTTAGGTTAATATCAGTCCACATTTCTAAAAAGCCTACCTATTCCCATTTTATCTTTATCAAAAGTTTAAAATCATTTTTGCAACAGAATTTGACAAATATTTCGAAATTCTCCTAGACAGAACTCAAAACCGAGTTCAGCCCGAGTTCGGTCAGTTTGAATTCAAATGTCCGTTGTCTCCAAATCTGTATGCAACGTAAATATACAAAATATTTGCATCAGAACTCTGCCGAAGTTCGGTCCCAGAAAACACCTATAAATAGGAGAGAGTTTTTCATTTCAAATCACTCATTCATTCTTTATCTTCTCTTCTCTATTCAATAAGTGTTTTCACCTGATCAAAAGCTTTCAAATCACACCTATACTCCTCTTAGCCAAAAGCCAGTAATATCTACTTCGATCTAGAGTCTTTTGGTGTTCGAGAGTTGTAAAGAGGTTGTTTAAAGTACATCAATTATCCTTGTTGTGGAGTCGGTCGTGCGCTCGTCACCAAGCACGGTGTTATGAAGTTGGTCGTGCACTTGTCACCAAGCACAGTGTTGTAAGAGACTGCAAGCTCTTAATTAGCTTGTGCCTTAGTGGATTAACATCGAGCAAGAGTACTCGAGACTGGATTAGTCCTCTCAGAGGGATACCAGTATACATCGCTGTGTCACTGCGTTTGATCTCTCTATCTCTTGCCTTACATTTACTATCTCTTATTTACTGCCATAGTTTAAAATTTAAATTGGTGATTATTTTTCGCTGCACACACACTCACACTCACTTTATTCACCCCCTCTAGAGGTGCTCAACGGTCTTACAATTGGTATCAGAGCAGGTTATATCCTAATATAACAAACCTCAGAGAGTATATATGGCAGCCATGAAATCAATATTCAATGGTGAAGGGCAATCCACAAATAGACCACCATTATTTGATGGTACAAACTATACCTACTGGAAAACACGGATGACTTTCTTCTTAAAGTCTCTTGACTTAGATCTTTGGTCTATAGTGATTGACGGTTATAAGAAACCGGCACCTACAGTGGTTGACGGCCAGCTTGTAGACAAGCCTCATGATAAATATACAGAAGCTGAAAAAGCTAAGGCTAGTCAAGATGCTCGTACCATCAATGCACTGTTCTGTACAATTGACAAAACAGAGTTCAACAGAGTTTCAACCTGTAAAACGTCTCACGAGATTTGGAAACTTCTTGAGGTAACTCATGAAGGTACTTTCCAAGTGAAGGAATCCAAAATTAGTAGACTAACACAGGAATATGAATCTTTTAAGATAAAACCCGGTGAGTCAATTACACAGATGTTCACATGTTTCCTTAATATTACTAATCCTTTGCAATCTCTTGGTAAGGATTACGGCAATCATGAGAAGATCATAAAAGTGCTATAGGCTCTAACCAAGAACTGGAACCAGAAGACAACAGCAATCATTGAAGGAAACGATCTCACCACCATGTCCATAGAAATACTGATGGGCAAGCTCATGACCCATGAGCTTGATCTACAGGAGTTTGAAGAAGCAACTCCAAAAGAAAAATCTATTGCCTTCAAAGCTCAAGCCAGAAAATCAATATGCAATGATTCTGATAAAGAATCATCAAGTGGTGATGAACAAGCCCTACTGGTGAAGAACTTCAGGAAATTCCTAATGTTTGAGAAATCAAACAGAAGGAAAAGAGATATTCAAGAAAGCAATGAAGATGAAACCATATGCTTTGGATACAAGAAGTCAGGGCACATGAAGAAGGACTACCCAACTTAAAAGAAAAGCAGTCCATATGACAGAACAAGATCAAGCAAAAAAGCAACAACCAGTCAAAAGTATGCTAACACAAGCGTCTGGCATAAAAGTGATGCCAGTGATACAGAAAAAGAAGACAGACCCTGCGAAAATGCCAATATCTGTCTTATGGCATTTGATAAGGTATCCTCAAACCCTCTATATGATGATTTTACTTTCGATGAATTACACTACACCAAAATGGCTATTTTGGAACACTAGGCATTTTTCAATTTGGAACGTTTATTAGACGTACCTAGGTATTGAAACAGAGTGAAAGTGTTCCAGATTAGAAAAACGTTCCTAATATAAATAATTTTAGTTTTTTTTAAATTATTTATTTAGGTACATTTTTATAGTGTTCCAAATATGTGCATCTCATGTGTTTAGAAAAAAAGTGTTCCAATAAAAAACCTTTTGCCCCTGATCCATATTCCCACAAACAAAACCCTCATTTCCCCCCAAAATCCATATTCCTCAACCTAACGGGAAGAACAAAATCCCTAAATCGATGTGGTGGTCCTTGTCGGCGGTGATTCGAAGATACTGTTTCCGCTCCTGTCGAAGGAGATCCCGAAGCCCCTCCTCTCCGTCGCCAATCGCCCTGTTTTCTCCTACGTCCTCGACCTCCTCGAGTCCAGCAACCTCAAAGACCTCATCATTGTCAGTTTTACTAACCCTAACTCCCTCTCCCACTCACTCATTCCTACTTCCTTCCTTCATCAACTCATTCATTCGCAGGTCATCGAGGGGCAAGACGCCGCCCTCCGTGTAGGTGGTTTGATCTCCGGCGCCTACGTCGACCGTCTCCACGTTGAGGTCCTTCCCTCACTTTTTTTTGTGTGCATAAAATTACCTTCTTGGTGCATACTGCAGTGTATGCTTCGAACTGCAAAGTCCGATTCACACGGGCTGCTAATATGTCTGTAATCTTAGTTTGAATTGTGTCATTTCTCTTACTTCGAATAGTTTTGATTTCTCATATACTTTTACTGAAGATGACGAGTTTTAATTGGCCAAAGGATATGGTGTTAAAGTGGTTTCTCGGCCCACTGCTTGTTATGAAGGAGCAGTTGAAGGGTCTCCACATGGACGAGAATGAAGAAACCTGCTTGAAAAAGTTGATTATGCTTGGGAAACATGAAAGGCCGGAAGATTGGGATGGTAGCGGGTTTCCTTCTGGGGACTCTGTACTAAGAGCTCAATTGCAAGCTTTATATAGAAGGTATGTATTAAATTTGTAGCTAATCTCGCTTGTCCATGCTACAGGTGATCCCTCTAGTCTTATTAGAATAAGAAACAAAATGTAATTATTAATTTCTTTTGGCAGAACAAAGAGACTTGGACTGCTACTGAAGATTGCCATATTGGTAATTCTTTCACTGCCACTGTTGCTGTGGCCAGTGTTCGGCATTCTTGGGAGCCTTCTTGTCGGTGTTGGGTATGGATTTTTTGCTCCTCTGATTGCAAGTTTGCAACATTCGAAGCTGTTGGGGAGCAGGTCATCGACAAGCTTTACCACTATTTTTCTGTTAAGTCATCTATACTACTATATAATAGGAAAAGTTAAAGGCTTCACCATGAGAATTTTTGTTCCAAAAATATCCTTACATATCTTTACGAATTAAAATTGTTCATTAAATTTAACATGAGCAATTAGGTAATTACGTATAAAAAAGAAGTTGAGAAGTGGTGTTGTTTGCTCTTCCCAAGTAGTATAAAGTACATGCATACATATATGCTAGTTCAATTAAAGTCGCTACTAGTTGCTTGATATGGCTAATATTAGTATTGTCCATAGGTTGTCTCAATGTCGTTGCTTTCTTATTCTATTATGAACTTTTAACTTATTCCAAGATCTATCATATCAGCAAAGATCTAAATTTTAATGAGTCTGAGATACTGTAAATTATTTGATTCCTCGATAGGCATTTGAAATAACTTGACCCATTTAATTGAAACTGCCTCGTTATTCATACAATTCAAGTATCATTTCATATTGTTAGCATAAATTTGTTTTCGTTTCAGTTCTCGGTGCAATGGATTGAAATTGTAGGCATATCTCTGACAAATCTTAGATGGTAGTGTTTAAATTTTGGATACGTGTGATAACTGTTATCAAAATTTATTGATATGTGTGAAGGAAAAGTATATGCTTCTTAGCTGAAAACTATATCATCTATGAAACTATAGCCCTGTGCCTTTTGGTCACTATATGACTGATCTTTATGCCAAAAGCCGATGTCTCACTGATTATGATATTCTGCTAGGATGGATGCAAGAGCACAGTCAAGGGGGCTTGTACAATGGTGTCTGACTTCATGGCTTTTTTGCTTCCATTCGTACTTCTCTTTTATGGATGACATTAGCGAGAAGGTAGCGGAGGACGAGACCCCAACAGACATCAAGTATGAGTTGTTTTTCTTATTGGGGATTTTCAAAGAATGTATATTTATTAGGACACTGTGTCACAAAGGTTGCAGTTTGGTGATAACTTTATTTTTGTAGTGTTATCTCGTCATAGGCAATTCTTCAACCATAAACTGCTGATACTAGCTATCATAGACACGGCATGGGAAAATGGTTCCATATTTGTATCTTGTATGTAACCCAATATGCGTGAAACATAGGGGAGTTCATGTGTACTTATTTGAAAATTTTCTTATCCGTATTGTGTCCTTATCCGTGTCTGCATTTGTTCAACATATAGGCTAGCACACTGTACAAAGCAACATAGACACATATCCTTTGTTGTTGTACATTTGTACAATAATTTTCACGAGTTAAACGGCTAGACAAAAGTGCATAACCGTGTCAGTTTCTCGAAGATGCTATCCGTCATACTATGACATACTAAAGCAGTTTCTCTCTATTGGAAGGTTATCAATATTGCCTAGCTGCTTGCTGGTTAGTTTGCTTGGTGTCCCTGTCGATGTTCTTATAGTAACCACGGTGGCACTCTACAAAAGTCCCTACATGTTGTTCAAAGGATGGCAGCGGCTGTTTCACGACTTGATTGGGAGGGAGGGGCCCTTTCTGGAGACGGCTTGTGTACCTTTTGCCGGTCTTGCTATCCTTCTTTGGCCTCTAGCTGTGATCGGAGGCGTGATTGCTGCGTTCTTTTGCAGCTTTTTTCTAGGACTCTATGGCAGTGCCATTGTTTATCAGGTCTATCAAATTGATACATCTCTGATAATTAAGCGAGCTTTTAACTTAACTTCTACTCATTTATTCTTAGAAAGACACACTTAAGATGGGATTGGCGTACATCGTGTCTGCTGTATCGTTGTTTAATGAATATTCGAATGACTTGCTTTACTTGAGAGAAGGATCTCATCTTCCGAGGTATCATTTCTGCTATTAAATATTCCAATTTTCTGTCGTGGTCTAATTTTTATTTTTTTATTATATACATTCTAAAATACGAGAATTAATGCTTACGATAGCCAGGCCCAAGTATCGAAAAAACCAAGCTTCGCTTCGGCATCCCAAGTCAGAGCAGAACGGGAATGACAATTATGGGACATCTAGTAGTGGAACAAAGTTGGCACCGGAACGTTCTAGATAAAGATGGCTATCCAACATCTCAAGCCCTTTCAAGTAAGGGGGTCTTTCTTTCTGTCTTTTTTTTTCTAACACACATTTCTGACATAAAGATGCTTGATAACAGATTTGGGATTGGCTCTTTAGATCTTGTGAGATAAACGGAAGGTTGTTACTAAGCGAAGGTCTCATCAGTGCCGCAGACATAGAGGAATGCATAATTAAAGGGAAATCCAAGAAACTGAGCATAAAGTTTCTTGGTGCATACTGTAGTGTCTGCTTCGATCTGCAAAGTCCGATTCACACGGACTGCTTATATGTCTGTAATCCTAGTTTGAATCGTACCATTTCTCTCGCTTTGAATAGTGCTGATTTCTCATATACTTTTTACTGAAACACCAGCTGACGAGGTAGAGATGATGAGTTTTAATTGGCCAAAGGATAAGGTGTTAGAGTGGTTTCTCGGCCCGCTGCTTATTATGAAGGAGCAGTTGAAGGGTCTCCACATCGACGAGAATGAAGAAACCTGCTTGATGAAGTTGATTATGCTTGGAAAACATGAAAGGCCGGAAGATTGGGATGGTAGCGAGTTTCCTTCTGGGGACTCTGTACGAAGAGCTCAATT
This sequence comes from Iris pallida, assembly GCA_029216955.1. Lineage (NCBI taxonomy): Eukaryota > Viridiplantae > Streptophyta > Magnoliopsida > Asparagales > Iridaceae > Iris > Iris pallida. The sequence goes on along the minus strand of JANAVB010012999.1, from coordinate 6,931,663 downwards.
GCAAGCCTTATTTAGAAGGTATGTATTAAATTTGTAGCTAATCTTGCTTTTCCATACTATAGGTGAATTGTACAAAAATCTCGGCATATTGCTCATACATTATGTGTTCAGCTTAGCTAAAATGTTTAGATACAATTAGAACCGAAAGAAATAATTATGTTCATATATTATGAGAAATTCAAACATCATGCGACATCGTGGAAGATGTGCTTTCTGGTCAAAAGCTTCTAAGAACATGAAGGGTAGAGGATATTAGGATATGTGGATATGTAAAGCATGGGAAAGAACTCTAGAAAGGAAAAGAATGTGGAGATATTAGCAGGCAGAGGGACTCGTTTAAGAGGTTATCGTATAAGATTATATCGAATGAATTAGTCTACGCTTTGCAGTGATGGTAAGATGCACTGTAGTGTACTTTTTTTAGAACAAGTCTTATTGACACCAAGTTCATCAATTTATGTCCATGAAGATAGGATCTGTCACTCTCCAAAGTCAATTCATTCTTGTACTTCACTCTATTCGCGAGGTAAGAGGGTATCGTTTCCAAGTTCTTTAATTCAAAGATCTAGTCGAGATTAAAAAATAAAACATATAATGAAGGCGAAGTAAATAAGATACGACCGGCAATGCTCATTTTTTGAAGATATTAGAACAAAGAGTATGTTGGAATGCCTTGAATCCTAATTAAATCATTTTATCCCCAAGTTGGTTCACCTACACCAGCAAGGACCCTTCCGAAATTAGTTTGCCGGGGTATTTTGTGAATTTTGTTTATTCGTCTCAAGCAGTGTAGGATTTTGGGTGGGGCGTATGAATAGCCGACGTGTGATCATCTTGTATACCGAATCATCTGAAAATAGTAAAGAAGAAATCGATCTGCTATTGTCTGGTTTTTTTCCAGTTTGGATTTTTGCATAAAATCTGTGACTCGCCTGTTCCCTTTTTGTTCTAGTGATCATCATGTCACATTCTGATTTACTAACATTTATATGGTTTTCTTTCTAGGATATGATTATTAGGTACCAATTTTTTTTTTCTGATTCATCCTGTAATGACTTGAATATCATATACAAGGGGTTCTCACTTCTATATTTGTTCGTACCTACTTCTTTCATTTGACTGTTTGTAGAAAAATATTGGTACTATGCATGGATCTAATACAATATGTTATTAGCTTTGGTGGTTTTTTTTGGTACCTACTTTTTCCATTTGACCTTTCTTTTACCTTTTTTGCTATTTCTAATCATTCCTTTTTATTTTTATTCTTGCAGACACCATGTGGTCACAATTTTTGTTTGAAGTGCTTCCAGAAATAGATTGGGCAGGGAGAGCTCCAGTGTGCCAATTGTCGTGCATCAATTCCTCACAATATGTGACCTTCCTGAGTGCCTAAGGACTTCAATGGGACCACATCAGTTTGAAGTGACATAATATGGTAAATTGAAGACGAGATATTTTGAGTGAGAAGCTGCTCCTGATACTTGTATGATATTGAGTGATGATAGTACATAATGTTATTCCCTCGGATGCACCAAGGACATCAGCTAGCATCTTTTCAGAGTTTTTATAGATAACCATTAGCTTTTGGAATATGTTATTAGTTTGTATACTTTTGATGACATTTTATAAAGATCAACTTTTGGAATATGTTATAAAGATCAACTTTTGGAATATGTTATAGATCAACTTTTGATGACATATTAACTTTTAATGTCTAGTCTAGACTTCCTACATTATTTGTAATTTTTTAATTTATATACTTCTAATGACATTTTGTAAAGATTAACTTTTGTGATATGTTATTAGTTGCTTTATATTAAGCTGGCAGTTTTAGTTAATTTGGTGGAGTTCTTAGATGTTGATTCATGGAATGTGTAAAAAATATTGTAGCATTTATTATGTGTTTCAATGATCAATTTAGGATTGAAATGAAAAATTAAATGTAAAACTGGAATTAAAAAATACATAGGAACATTAATAAAGTGTTTCAAAGTTAGCCACATGAACAATGCAAAAGTGTTGTAAATTACATTTAGGAACATGTGAAAAGTGTTTCAAAGTGACATTTAGAAACGTTTCAAGGGTGTTCCAAAAATAATTTAGGAACGCTTTATATAGGTTCCAAAATCTAATTTTAGGAACGCTTGATAACCGTTCCAAACTAAATTTAGGAACGTTTTATAACCGTTCCATATATTGCAACGCCACTTTTAGGAACAATTATGATATGTTCCTAAAAATATTAGGAACATATAAAAACTGTTCCTAAATGCCTTTTTTGGTGTAGTGTTAGAAAATGCCTTTAGCGAATTACTTGAAGATCACAGAACTGTGCTTGACAAGTACAAGCAATCTCGAAAAGAGATTAAGGCATACACAATCGAGATAGTTAGACTGTCCAATCTTATTGAAGATATTAAAGAGACGTCTACTACCGGTAACACGGAAGAGATAGCCAAACTCCAGGTAGACTATCATGAGGCTATCCTCAAGGTTGAAAAGAAAGAAAGAGACTATGTCAAAATACAAGAGTTATATAACATAGAGAAGAAGAAGCACTTAGTCACAGAACAAAGACTCTCAGATATGACTGCTAGATATGAAGAGTTTGTTGCGATTTCTAAAAAATTAGAAATCAAGTTAGGCAAACAGGCAATACCTGTGACATAGCCTAAGTTTAGTCCTAATACTAAGCATACACCTAAGAGGACTAAAAATCAGAAAGCACGGAAGAAACACGACTATCATCATGCTTTCACTTATAGGTTTTCCAAGAAACCAAACAAGCATGTCAACACAGTTTCAACCACTACTGGTTCTAAACTAACTTGCACTTATTATGGTACACAAGGACACATATCACAGTATTGCTTGGCAAAGAAACTTGTTGACAATCATATTTTATTCTGGAGACCTAAAACTAATCAAAATGGACCCTTCAGTAAATGGGTACCAAAGGATTCATCTACTTGTTTTGTAGGTGGACCCTCAACCCCCTCATGCTAAAAGCAAATAGATCCTCAATAGCGGATGTTCGTGGCACATGACTGGTGATGCATCTTTGTACGCCACGCTATAGATGAAGAAAGAAAGATACGTCTCCATCGAAAATAGTTTGAGAGGTGATATTATTGGTAATGGCACTGTCAATATTTCTCCTTATCCAGTAATAAAGGATGTTTGTCTAGTAACAGAATTGAAACATAACCTTCTGAGCATAAGTCATTTGGCTGATAATAGTTATGGTATCAATTTTGTGAAAGACAAATGTACCATATATGATATGTCATCTGGTGATCCCGTATATAAATGGATTAGAGAAGACAACATTTATGTTTTCTTTTTGGAGAGTACTAATATTGCAGGAAGATGTCTAGTAGCTAATCTGGATGAACGCTGGCTATGGCACATGAGACTAGGGCATGCAAATATGGATACTATCTCACGACTAAGCACTAAGAAGTTGGTAAAAGGACTTCCGAAGATTCTATTCAAGAGAGATATGGTATGTGCTGACTATGAAAAGAACAAAGCACATAGGTCTACATTTAAATCCATCAACACTGTAAGTACTTCTAGACCTTTGCAGTTGATTCATATGGATTTATTTGGTCTTAGTAGAGTCGCTAGTCTTGGCGGTAAGCTCTAAGCTTTTGTAATTGTTCAAGATTTCTCTCGCTTTACTTGGGTTTACTTTTTATCAAACAAAAGTGATGCTATTTTTGAATTTCAGATATTTTGCAAAAAGGTACAAAACAAAAAAGGCTTCATGATTACTCGTATCCGAAGTGATCATGGTGGCGAATTCATAAATTCTGATTTCAAAAAGTTTTGTGATGATAGTGGATATTACCACAAATTTTTTTGTCCAAGAACTCCCCAACAGAATGGTGTTGTGGAGCGGAAGAACCGTACTCTGAGCAAAATGGCTAGAGTTATGCTGAATCAGCATAATCTTCCTAAGTACTTTTGGGCAGAAGCTGTTAGCACAGCCTGTCATGTTTTAAGTAGGGTGTTAATTCGACCTATCTCGAAAAAAACACCCTATGAACTTTGGTTTGGAAGGATTCCCAACATTTCTTACTTTAAAGTTTTTGAATGTTGCTGCATTATCCTAAACACCAAGGATAACTTGGGTAAGTTCGACTCTAAAGCAGATGAAGGGATATTTCTTGGATATGCTGCTAAGAGTAAGGAATATAGAATTTTTAATAAAAGATCTATGATTGTTAAAGAATCAATTAACATTACTTTTGATGAGCTCAATAGTCACAGATCCAGCGACAGTGATGATGAAGATGTACAAGCAAAAACTGAGAAGAGTCCTGTGGAAGATCTGACTCAAAAATTTGATTCATTAAAGTTCTTACCAGATCATCCATAAAGTTCTTACCAGATCATCCAGAGACACTCATCATAGGTGATGTATAAAAAGGTGTAAGTACACGCTCCTCTCTTAGGGATTCTGAAATAGCAGCAAATGTAGCTTTTATTTCTCAAATAGAACCTAAGAATATAGATGATGCTTTTTATGATGAGTTTTGGATTGATGCCATGCAAGAGAAACTAAATCAATTTGAGAGAAACCAAGTTTGGGAACTCGTTCCTAAACCTATTGGTCAATCAATAATTGGTACCAAATGGGTGTTCCGAAATAAACTTAGTGAAGATGGACAAGTTCTACGCAACAAAGCGCGTCTAGTGGCCCAAGGTTATAATCAATAAGAAGGTATTGATTATGATGAGACATATGCTCATGTTGCTAGACTAGAAGCCATCCGCATGTTTTGTGCATTTGCATGTTTTAATGATTTTAGATTATTTCAAATGGACGTGAAGAGTGCATTTTTGAACAAATTTTTAAAAGAAGAAGTTTTTGTGAAACAACCCCCTGGTTTTGAAGATTTTCAAAAACCTGATCACGTCTACAAGCTTAAAAAAGTACTATATGGACTCAAACAGGCACCTCGTTCTTGGTATGAACACCTAAGTGCCTTCTTACTTGATAATAGTTTTTCAAAAGGAAGAGTTGATACAACTTTATTTATCAAATCTTTAAATGGTGACATTTTTCTTGTGCAAATTTATGTAGATGACATTATATTCGGTTCTACTAATGAAAAACTTTGTCAAGATTTTGCTAAGTATATGCAGAATGAATATGAGATGAGTATGATGGGAGAGCTAAACTTCTTCCTAGGACTTCAGATCAAACAACACTCAAAGGAAACATTCATCAACCAAGCTAAGTACACGAATGACATACTGAAAAAGTGCTACTTCGATAATGCAAAGCCAATCGGGACTCCAATGGCTACATCTATAAAGCTTGATTCTGATGAAAGTGGCAAACCTGTCGACCAGCGTAAGTATCGAGGTATGATTGGTTGTTTATTATATTTTACTACTAGTCGCCCTGATATTATGATCAGTGTTTGCATTTGTGCACGTTACCAGGCAAATCCTAAGGAATCACACCTAAGTGCCGTTAAGCGTATCTTCCGATACCTTAAAGGAACTTCTACAGTCGGCTTGTGGTATCCTAAAACCAAATCCTTTGACCTGATAGGTTACTCGGATGCGGATTTTGCAGGATGCAAAGTAGACCGTAAAAGTACCAGCGGTACGTGTCATTTCCTAGGAAAGGCCATAGTCTCTTGGTTTAGCAAGAAGCAAAATTCTGTAGCATTGTCAACTACTGAGGCTGAGTATATCGCCGCAGGACGTTGTTGTGCTCAAATTTTGTGGATAAAGCAAACCTTAAAAGACTATAATCTGCACTACACTAAGATTCATATTTATTGTGATAACACTAGAACCATTAATCTGACTAAGAATCATGTTTGTCACTCACACACAAAACACATTGAGATACGTCATCACTTTTTACGTGATCATCAACAACACGGGGATATCTGCTTAGAGTTCATTGACACAGATCATCAACTAGCAGACATTTTCACAAAACCATTGGCGGAAGACCGTTTTAACATAATGAGACGAGAGCTCGGTATACTTGAATTTTCAGTTTTATAGTGTAGTATGGTAATTAAATTTAATTTTATGACCCGAAACTTCATAATTTATTTAACGAAAATTATTTTTTGGTACAAGCCTACAAAGGGTCTGTCTGTCACCATAACTATGATCGAAGCGAAGCGGTATTTTAGAGTTCCCCGGTGAACCTCCGTTAGCTGGGACAGTACCCCTACAGCTAACCCAAAAATAATAAATGTTATTAAATGTAGAAGTCAAAAAGTCAAAAAGTTACAGTTTAAACTACCAAAACTGTATTTATTACCTCGAAAATACAAGTAGCCGAACTCGGACCGAACTCTGACCGAGTTTGGGCCGAATTTGGGCCGAGTTCGGTCGGCGCTGTTCAGCTTCCAGAACCGAACAGCCGGCCCTAACCCCTTTATAAACCCTTCCTCTTCTCATCTTCTTCACACAACAATTCGTGAAAAACTTTCTACTTCTCCCAAAACTCCTTCCTACTCATTCCCTTCAAGATTTCTAGGAGATCTATTGGGCTACTCAACTTCATTCTCTTCTTCCTCTTCCAAGGTACTTCAATTTTCCTTTCTTTTTATCTATGGCTCCCAAACGTCAGAGAAGATAGGGTGATCCCTCACAAGCAGAGTCTTCCTCGTCTGACTACGTTCCTACTAGTCTTTTTAGTCCAGCTAGACCATCAAGTTCATATGACTTTGATTTTGGTTTATTTCCTGATAAGGAATTTTCTGACCCATGGTTTGATTCATTCTCTGGTCACAAAATTTATGCTGGAGCTTTTGTTAACTTTACTATTTTTTCTGAGTATGCTCCCACTTTTGACCATCTCGGATATCGTAATTTCTTTGAAGTAGCCGAGAACATTTTCGACAATGCTGTCCGTATGTTTTACTGCAACTTACAGGTAAAACCAAACGACAACTTCTATTCTTGCTTTGCTGGGCAAGAATTGGAGTTCAGCGTCACTGACATCAGTGAATATTTTTATGTTCCTGATGTGGGTGAAGCTCTTGTGGATATCTATCATATCCTATTTCCAGAGGATGTCACTCTTAACTCTTTCAAAGAATTAATTTTCCATCCACACCCTGTTCCTTGAAGAGTCTTTTCAAAAAATCTTAATCAAAACTTCTATGAACTCTATCGTTTCATTTTCTCTGCTCTCCTTCCAAAGAAAGGATCATCTGAGGAGATTACTTTCCTAGAGCTGTCTGCTATGTATCATATACATTTTGTCATTCCTTTTTCTATCCCCAAGACCATGATGGCCTAGATGCTGAACTACAGAAATGCAGGACGCAACCTGGTCTACCCTATGCACTTGGCCTCCATCTTTCGTAGGTTTGATATTGATCTTCAAACCTGTGCCTACTCCTCCACTCCCATAGAGCTCACCAGATCTCGTAGATACCCTACTCTACCGCTGCCTCCTAGAGCTCAGCCTGCTCCAGATGCTGATGCTGAGGCTCCTCCTCCTGATGCTGCTCCAGCTCATGCTCCAGCCCCTGCTCCAGGTTTTGACCCCGGATTTTATCAGAGATTTGATGACTTTGTTGCTCTCTGCGCAACATCATCAGAGCTATCTCGACTCAGAGTTCCGCCATATCTACCAGGCTTAGGTGTTACGGAATGGGATTTCTGATCTTCATTAGAGTCCCTCACAGGACTCATCACATCCCGTGACTATCCTTCCTCACCCAGGCTTCCCAGGTCCCAGGTTCGGAGATGAGGCATCTTTCCCGTACTTTGATCCTACTGCAGCCTACTTTTCTCCGGATGCTCCTGGCGGTGACGACCCCACTATGTGATGCATACTCAGCTGATGGATAGTGGATAGGATGTTAGATGATGATCTATGCTATGATGTAGTTTACATTTTTTATGTCTAAACTTTTTAGTTAGACATATTTAGCACTTTATGATTGTATCTTTATCTTTTAGTGAGACATTGTTATGCATGATTTATTTCAGTACTAGTTATCTTTTTATGCACTTTGTATTATTTTTGTATCTCTTTAGCTTCACTTTGTCTGTTTGTGTTGAAAATTGTTGGCTTCGCACATTATGGGGGAGCCAAAGTCATTTTTATATTGACAAAGGGGGAGAAAGAGTACATACCAAAAATCAAAAATCCAAAAGCAATACATTACAAAATCAACCATGTTTCGTTCAGGTATATTTTATTTGTTCTATTTTTTAGACATTTTGGTATAGACTCAAGTTTGTCAATTATCAAAATGGGGGAGATTGTTGGCCCATTCCATGGTCACACCCGATTTTAATAATTGATATGAACTTAAGTCAATACACAAAATATACGAACTATTGCTAATCAATGCAGGACATGTGAAATCAATATCAACGAGCGTCATACTGCATCATCAAGCATATAAATAATCAATCTGAAGATTACTTTCAATGGGATCCAGTCCGAGTCATTTTACAATTTATTATGTATTTTATCTTTATTGAGTCTAGGATTTAAATTGTAAGATCGACTAGGTAATACTGGCTTAGGTTAATCTCAGTCTACATTTCTAAAAAGCCTACCTATTCCCATTTCATCTTTACCAAAAGTTCAAAATCATTTTTGCAACAAAATTTGACAAATATTTCGGAATTCTCCTAGACATAACTCAAAACCGAGTTCAGTCCGAGTTCGGTCAGTTTGAATTTAAATGTCCGTTGCCTCCAAATCTACATGCAATGTACATATGCAAAATATTTGCATCAGAACTCTGCCCGAGTTCGGTTCCAGAAAACACCTATAAATAGGAGAGAGTTTTTCATTTCAAATCACTCATTCATTCTTCATCTTCTCTTCTCTATTCTATAAGTGTTTTCAACTAATCAAAAGCCTTCAAATCATACCTATACTCCTCTTAGCCAAAAGTCAGTAATATCTACTTCGATCTAGAGTCTTTTGGTGTTCGAGAGTTGTAAAGAGGTTGTTCAAAGTACAGCAATTATTCTTGTTGTGGGGCCGGTCGTGCGCTCATCACCAAGCATGGTGTTGTGAAGTTGGTCGTATACTTGTCACCAAGCACGGGGTTGTAAGAGACTGCAAGCTCTCAATTAACTTGTGCCTTAGTGGATTAACATCGAGCAAGAGTACTTGAGACTGGATTAGTCCTCTCAGAGGGATACCAGTATACATCGCTGTGTCACTGAGTTTGATCTCTCTATCTCTTGCCTTACATTTACTGTCTTTTATTTACTGCCATAGTTTAAAATTTAAATTGGTGATTATTTTCTACTGCACACACACTCGCACTCATTCTATTCACCCCCCTCTAGAGGTGCTCAACGGTCCTACACATAGTACTTCGCCTTGAACCTTGCAGTAAAATCATCCCAAGCTATATAACGTTTGATGCCCACTTCTTTTGATTCCCACCAATCATGTGCAAGGTCCTGAAGTAACAGCTTTACTTGATCCACACATTCTTCCGTCGGTACCTTAGCCGCTGTCAGAATAGCCTCGATTTCCTTAAGCCATGCATCTACTGAAATAGCATCTTCCGTGCCCTCGAAACGATGGGGGTTGTACTTGCAGAACCTGGTTGACGCCCTTGAGTCAGTCCTCACTCCCCTTTCCAAAGTCGTTTGTAATCCTTGGTTGAGTAATACATTCTGCTCTTGCAGCTGAGTGTGCATGTGTTGCTGGGCCAACATTTAATGTTGCTGAGTAGCCATCATCCCTCTTATTATTTCCAGAAGGGCTGGTGTGTCTACTGCCATAGGGGTAGGCAGAACTGTTGGTGGTGTTGGAACCTCCGGATACTGCAGTCCATGTTGGCCCATTTGGCCATATGGTCAACCTGATTTTAATATTTGATCAAACTCTGTCTGGATATACGAAGCTAGTCGGGACATCTCGGACTCTCGGACATGATCAAGAATGGCTATCCACTGAATTCAAGACCGAAGATCTGTTTGCCTACTCGAGTCTGTAATTCCTTATGCAATGTATTTTTTATTTTATTTGAGTCTAGGAATATGTTGTACATCGAGTCGTACTGGCAAATAGGCTACCCTTAAATGAGTTCAAAATATTTTTAAAATGTCCTTTCAAAAAGGTTTACAAAAAGGTTTTTAAAAAGGTTTTCAAAAATCACCAAAAAGCTTTTTAAAACCCTAACTAAATCCTGACAGAACTCGGACCGAGTTCGGCCAGAGTTCGGCCAGAGTTCGGTTGGTGGCCGTTGTGATTTTGAATCCTTGTTACTTGGCCCTCCTGTAGTTGCGGATTTGACAGATATTTGCTCATAGAGTTCTGTCCGAATTCTGCCCGAATTTTGTCAGAAGTCTGCCTTTGGAACACCTATAAATAGAGAAGGATTTCGATCATTTCAACTCACTCATTCACTTTCAATCTTCTCTCTATCTAAAGCTTTCAGTCTTCCAAAGAATTTTTCTAGAGCTTTCAATTTCAGATCCCAAGCCAATTACAATCCTCTAGTCGATTTGCCAGTGCGGTACGGTCTAGAAGTTTCTGAGAGATTGTAATCAGAAGGCTTGATTGAAGAATACCTCTTCACATTTGAAGTTGGACGAGTTCTTCGAATCAAAGCTCGCGTTGTAGAAGTTGCAAGGACTTCGTAAGAAAACTTGCAGTTTTTCCAATAGTGGATTCAACTGGTAGCAAGAGTTCTACCGACTGGATTAGTCCTCAACAGAGGGAAACCAGTATACATCGCTGTCTTTGCGTTTGCTCTCTTAACTCTATCTTTACTTTATTTTAGTTGTGATTAATATTCTGTGATTGTGCTGCTAATATTTTTAATTAGCATTATTCCGCTGTCAACTCTATTCACCCCCCCTCTAGAGTATTACGCTTTACTATTTCGTTCCTACAATTGGTATCAGAGCGGGTGTTACAGGTAAAGCAAAGGTAACAGTACAATTATTTATTCATTTTAATTAACTGTTATATAGATCACAGCACAACACATGGCAACTATGAAATTTACAAGTGAAGGCCAGGCCACAAACAGACCCCCACTATTTGATGGTACGAACTATACCTATTGGAAAACACGGATGAGTTTCTTCTTGAAATCACTTGACTTTGATTTATGGTCCATTGTTCTTGATGGCTATCAAAAGCCACCTCGTATAAATGTTGATGGAGTTTTAGTTGAAAAACCCCTATAGCAGATATACAGAGGAAGAAAAGAAAAGGGCAAGTCTTGACGCACGTGCCATTAATGCTCTTTTTTGTGCTTTAGACAGAAACTGAATTTAACATGGTGTCTATCTGCACAACGGCTAATGAAGTGTGGAAGCTACTTGAAGTCACACATGAAGGCATGACTCAAGTCAAAGATTCTAAAGTCAGCAGACTTACTCAAGAGTATGAGGTGTTCAAGATGAAACCGAACGAAACGGTTACTCAGATGTTCGAGAGGTTCTTGGATATTGTAAATCCTTTGTCCTCCCTAGGCAAAGAGTACAGTAACCATGAAAAGATTCGCAAACTCCTGCGAGCACTTACCAAGAACTGGATTCCGAAGGCTGCTGCAATCATTGAAGGGAACGATCTCCCAACTATATCCCTTGAAGTACTCATGGGTAAGCTACTCACTCATGAACTGGAGCTACAAAATTTTGAAGATCCTGCACCAAAGGAGAAGACGATTGCTTTCAAGGCTCAGCACAGAAAAGCTGCTGAAGGTGACTCGGACAGCAGTGAATCTGATGGTGAAGATCAAGCACTCCTATCAAGGAAATTCAAAAGATTCATGAGATATGAGAAGAGAGCCAAAGAAAACAACAGCAGCAACAACTGGTATCAAGATGATGCTGTCTGCTACGGCTACAAGAAGAAGGGACACATGAAGAAGGATTGTCCCACAAACTCATCATCAAGCAAGAAGAGCAATAGGTATGAAAAAGGGAACCTGAAGAAATCAACATCTAGGAGATATGCCAATACCAATATATGGCATGAAAGTGAAGCCAATGACTCAGAAGACGAACAATCAGAAGACGCTGCAAACGTATGCTTTATGGCATCCGATCAGGTACCTACTGAACCTGTAGTTGATACTTATGATGATTTTACCTTTGAGCAATTAGGAGATGCCTTTAGTGACCTGATGACTGATTACAGAAAACTGCGTAGCATGTATCAGACCTCTAAGAAGGTACTCAAAGAGTACAAAGGTGAAATAGGTAGACTTACCGACCTACTAGCTGAGGTTAGAAATAATGTTAGTGAGTCTGGTGAGCTTTCTTCAACAAAGCTCTTATTACACGAGACTACCAAGTCATCTGAAGAGAAAGACAAAATTATTGACCAACTTAAGGAAGAACTTTCTATATAGAAGAAAAGTCTTCGATGTGCACAAATCAGAATGGAAACACTCACTTCTGATTATACTAAGTTGTATGACACTTCCAAAAGATTGAAAATTAGGTTAGGAAAACAGCCTGAGCCTGCTGCTTCCTTCCCTAACATGTGTCACTTATCGAAAAAATCGGAACATTCCCAAGCCAAACACTGTCAGACCTAACCCTATCAAACCTTTACCCCAAAAGGTTAAGCCCAAACAGGATTATAGGCGTGCTTTCTTCTATACTAGAAAACCTAAACCTACCAACCATGCACACCACTCAGCTTTCAACACTGGACATGCAAAATGACATTATTGTGGCCTCATTGATCATATTTCCTCTGCATGTAGAATCAGAAAGCTTGTTGATTTAAATATTTATGCTTGGATACCAAAGGCTAACATTTCAGGACCCTACAAGAAATGGGTACCAAAAGTTTCATCTGCAAACTGTTTTGTAGGTGGAACACCTTTCACATGCTAGAAGCAAATGGATCCTTGACAGCGGTTGCTCACGGTATATGACCGGTGACGCTACCCTATTTGCAACACTATCGAAGAAAAAGAAGGAAGGCTATGTTTCCTTCGGTAATAACTTGAAAGGGTATATTATTGGTATCAGTGATGTTGGTAAGTCTCCCTATCCTGTGATTAAGGATGTCTGTCTGGTTACCAAGTTGAAACATAATCTACTCAGCATAAGTCATCTAGCTGATCATGGTTATGGCATCAACTTTGGCAAAGACAAATGTACTATAGTTGATAGCTCAACTGGTAGTACTATCTTTGAAGGTATCAGGGAAGATAATATATATGTTTTCTATTTGTTAGAAGAAACTAACATTTCATGTAGATTGTTAATGGCCAAGAGTGATGAGAGTCATCTGTGGCATATGAGACTCGGTCACGCTAATATGGATACGATCTCAAGATTATCCACAAAGAAGCTAGTACGCGGTTTACCGGACATTACATTCAAGAAGGATTCGGTATGCAGCCAATGTGAAAAGAACAAAGCTACCAGATCCACATTCAAGTCAGTAAATGCAGTATGTACTACTAGACCTCTATAATTGCTTCATATGGACTTATTTGGTCCTAGCAGAGTTGCTAGCCTCGGAGGTAAGCTTTATGCTTTCGTAATTGTAGATGATTTCTCTAGATACACGTGGGTATACTTCTTGACACGCAAGAATGATGCATTATCCGAATTTGTCGCCTTTTGTAAGAAAGTACAGAATGAAAAAGGTTACATGATCACTCGAATCAGAAGTGATCATGGAGGCAAATTCGAGAATGCTAATTTTGAGCAATTTTGTGACACACACGGTTTTGTACACGAGTTCTCCTGCCCTAGGACTCCACAACAAAATGGAGTTGTGGAACGTAATAACAGAACTCTAACCGAAATGGCCAGAGTGATGTTAAACCAGTTTAGTCTACCCAAATATTTCTGGGCTGAAGCTGTCAATACAGCTTGCTTTGTTCTCAATAGAGTTCTAATTCGACCCAAATCGAAGAAGACTCCATTTGAGTTATGGTTTGATAGAATTCTATCTGTTTCATACTTTAGAATATTTGGTTGTAAATGCTTTATTCTTAATACAAAAGACAATTTGGGAAAATTTGATGAAAAGGCCGATGAAGGTATATTTTTAGGTTATGCGGCCAAGAGCAAAGGATATAGAGTCTTCAACAAACGAACCATGATCATCGAAGAGTCAATCAACGTCACTTTTGATGAACTAAATCAAATGACTATCGATGACAGTGATAAAGATCTGCCTGCATCAAGCTCAACATCAGCTGATCCTCAACCAAGCTCTGCACTAGCTGAACCTCCTAGAGAAGATCCAGGAACTAGCTACCTTCAGAATCTACCGAAAAGGTTAAAATTTACAGCTGATCATCCAAAAGATTTGGTAATTGGTGATATTACCAAAGGAGTAAGTACTCGTACATCCAGTAGAGATATTGTTTCTAGTGTTGCATTTATTTTACAGCTAGAACCTAAAACTATTGATGAAGCATGTAGTGATAGTTTTTGGATAGATGCTATACAAGAGGAATTAAACCAATTTGAATGGAATCAAGTTTGGGAACTTGTTCCCAGGCCTATTGATCATCCGGTCATTGGCACCCGTTGGGTATTCCGAAATAAACTAAATAAGAATGGTTTAGTGACTCGTAATAAGGCTTGACTCGTAGCTCAAGGATACAATCAAGAAGAAGGTATCGACTACGATGAGACTTATGCCCCAGTTGCGAGATTAGAATCCATTCACATGTTATGTGCATTTGCATGTTTTCATGATTTCAAACTATTTCAAATGGATGTCAAGAGTGCGTTTTTAAATGGTTTTATAAAAGAAGAAGTTTTTGTAGCACAACCTCCAGGTTTCACGAATTTTGAAGCTCCCCTTCCCCATTTTTTTTAAATATTTATTTATTTATTTATTTGATTTAAATGGGGATTTTTATAAATATTTATTTAGTTAATTATTACGGTAGATAATTTTAGCCATGTTTGAGTTTTGAAGTACTAGACAACTAGGATTTGTGGCACGGGAGATATAGCAGTGTGCCTTGACTAGTGTACTAGCCATGCCCGTGGAAACCTAGTCATAGGGATGTCCTAACTAGGAAAACCAGGCCAAGTTGTGACATGACCATTATAAATAGTTAATTATTCATTATTAATATTAATTGACGTCTAGGTGACCCGGTCGTACCAAACTAGTCAAACTGAACCCGGACTGAGCCCAAGCCCATGTAGTCATGCGGTACGTCCAATAACCTCCGTATTGATGCATTTTTGTATGATTGTGTCGTATTCCATTTTAATGATCTAAGGAATATTTCTAAATATTCTTAATTAAATATTATAAATATTGTGATTAGTTGATATTCAATAAGGTTTGTATAAGATAGGCCTGGTACATTTTCTGGGATTATTAGACGGTGCAATAATGATATATACTTTATTAAATTTTGTTATTATTTTATTACTATTATTATTTTATTGGGATTGTTATTTAATATTATTAATTTATTGGTTATATTTAAGTGTATATTAAATTATTATCAAGAGATTTATATTTTATAAATATAATATATTAAATATGGGTACGTATATGTATATAATCAATATGTATATTATACGTGTGTGTGTATGTTACGTATTATATATGTGCGTATATATGTATATATGTGTAAATATATATAGGTAAATATGTGTAAATATATAGATGTATATGTGTGTAACTATATATGTGTATATATATGTGTATAATATATATGTGTGGGGGTATATATAAATATTATATATGGTGTATGTATAGATATGAGTATATATATATTGTATATATGGATATGTGTATATATAATGTATATATGTATATGTGAGTACAGATAAATAAATATTAAATGTGTATATGTATGAATATATAAATGTATATAATATGTGTGTGTGTGAATATGAATATATATATATATATATATAAATTAATACGTGTATATATCTGTATATACGAATATACGTATACCTATACGAGTATGTATATATATATATATATATATATATATATATATATATATATATATATATATATATATATATATATGAATATATATATAAATATGGATAGAAAAAGAGATATAAAGAAAAAGAAAAAGAAAAAGAAAACAGATTGGTAAAGCTCGGGCAGCCAGGGTCTCACCCCGAGGCCGAGCCCACGAACACCAACCAGGCCAGCCCACCATGGGGCTAACCATCCCGCACCAGGGACTCAGAAGCCAAGCCTTCCCGAGGCTAACAGACGCATGAAGCCGCGTATATTAAACAGAGAGGAGAGATCACGAGGAAACAAAAACCCTAACCCAACTCCAACCCACGTGCGCCCTCCCCTGCGCGCTGCGTCGTACATCGCCGGCGGCAAGCCGAGCACGGCCAGAGAGGCGCGCGCACAGCAAAGCGAGAGATGACAGCAGCGACAACAGCGGAAGAGTCCTGTTCGTGGCCGATTTCCCGACACAACAACTCGTCGTTTTGCGAATAGATTGCACAGGTATGGAGACAACCTATAGGACTAAATATTCCTTTAATTAGTTTTTATTAGAAAGCCCTAGGTTGTCCGGTAAATCGAACCGAAGTTCGAAAAAAACCTGTCCCGAAACAGGACGATTACAGTCCAACTGCCCATATTTGAAGATCGATTACGATCGATCTAATGTCAGATTAAAAATTCTATTTGAATACAATTGAAGACCACATATAGGGCTTCCTAACCTGTTTTGTAATTTTAATTTTCATTAACTACGTGAAGGGAAAATAGTTTGCGAAGTCAAGATTTTATCATTAAAAACAGTTTTCAGAAAACTAGAAAACTATCCACACGACGTACGTCCCGCCATTTCGGGCGACGTGGTCGCGAACCGAAGACATCAAAAGCTGCGTAATGACTTCGTGGTCGTGTGAGCTTTGGCGGAATTCAAATTGGTTGCGTGTGCGCGACGAATTTGATGCGTATCCGTCAAAATTCACCGTATCGTGCACTTTGCAAATTCTCCAATTACTTTGTGCACGCTCGTCAGATCGAGATGAAACTTACGCCATCAAGACCGTATCATTTTTCTGGTCCTGTATGCCAAGTTTGGTCCAATTCTGAGACAGTTGAATCCGACGTCGTTTTGCGGGCCCCACGGTCCCACTCAACGGGCGATTTTGTGCACGGTCCGCCGAAATCCAACTCTGGACATACGGTTGGGTTCGTATCGGAAAACTAGATCCGTAGACATATAGTTTGACGACTTTAGAGACCGTTGACTCTTGCACGTATTTCGGTGAAAAGCGGGTCCAACGACAGACATCGTTTTTGTCCGAAATTACCGTTTTGCCCCTTTGTCCAGAATTGGACCTAAGGACAGGCAATCCTAGCTAATTTGACTATTCTGAGAATGTTGGTACTATTTATTTCAGCATCCGGAGACTTCTACAAGTGTTGACTGATTGTGGCTCGTTGAGTGGTATAGTGTTATTGGTTTCTCCAGCTAAGGACCTCAGGCAAGTGCACTTTCTGATTGCTTTCCGATTTATAGTAGTGTTTTCATTTCATGTCTATACATATATCTTGCTGCTTGATGACACGCTCTTCACACGGAGTAGTCGGGAGGGGAAATATCTTAGTAGACATGTGGACTACCCTGAACTATCCCATGATGTCTATTCGTGAACAATAGCACCTGTACACGACACGTACAGGTGCCGGATTTATCCCCTAGCCGTTCACATGTCGAAACAGATATTTCACACCACCTAGATAGATGTCTTTTATTAGTTTTTCCTTATTTTACTTCTCTATCGTGCTATGTCATCAGTTTTCTTACTAGCTTTCATATTCCATATGCTATTTTCATGTCTTGTTCATTCTATTGTGTTTTGTCGTCGGTTTGTGTACTTGTTCCGATCCTGACTGGATAACCAGTATTTTTCAGGTTTAGCCGCGATCACTCTTAGCACTGGGAAAACTTGGGTACGCTGAAGACAACCTAGGAATAGAAAGCAATTGTACCAATTTCATTAATTATAGAATCTTGTATTTTCCTTTGAATATAAATATTGTAACTGTTGTAATAAATTTAGAATTGTGAATGAGCAACAAATGTTGTATTTTGAGCATCTATTGCTTGCGAGCTTGACAGCGTTCTACCGCCGACTCTGCGGCGTAGGCTGGCTTGGACACGTCTCGTATCCGAAAAGCGGGTGCGGGTCGTGACAAGTTTTTGTGGTGGCCCATGCAGGTCAATTTTCGCAAAAGATTGCGAACTTATGACTGTACGTTAGTCGTACTATTGCGAGCCTGCGACCATGAAATGCTCATTCACAAACTAGGATTAAAATGATTTAAGATAATGACTAGGACTAGGAGTCCCTTGTACAAATTGACTGTCGGGTAGTTAAGGTTGTTAGCTAGGCCATGCTATTTAGGAATTATTGAATTCAGATGACTTGCCAAATCTCTATAGAAATACTATTACCTTTGATATGATGACGTGCTCCAACGTGGGTATACTACTCACTTGGCTAGTTAGATTTTCCCTAGAATTAAGGCTATGATCTTGATAACCTGTTCAGTCTTCTTTTGCTCTATGTAGATATAATTTTTATCATCAGTCAGAATTGCATGTTTTAAATTCTATTTTGCTGTAGGTAACTGGTTTATAATTTCTGATTCTGCTATTCATATACAAGCCTCGAGGTAGAATTGGTTCAGGGTTTTCCCCTCAACTATTTGAAATATATATGAGATAAATGTTAGGATGTTCTTATTTTCCTTATCTGAGTTATTTCCTCCCTGATCAATATATTACTTTAAGGATTTAGACTTGTAGATAGATATTTACACTTTCTATCATAGTCAACTAGTTTGAAACTCTGGCAACTCCTTGAAGTCCTTAGAAATATAGTTAGAGTAATTAAATGACCGCGATGAGTAGACAGCAGCGCACTGTCGCCAATTGTTTGAAAGCGGAGAGTGTGGGTTTGCTGCAGCCGGCAGCGCACTGGCGAGGCACAACCCATTGAAATGAAACCAATTTGAGGATCACAGGTTATAGAACATTGCTAAAACTATGTTGTAGTTGACCAAGGCCTTAGGAATGAGAAGATAATAGGTTAACTGTATAGGCAAGAAACACCAGGTAAGGATTTGACTTTCTCAAAACTCGAACTTCTTATTTTCCTTCTTCCAAAAATCTCGCATAATCGTATTTTGACTATCTTGACCAACGCCACTATTACAGCCTAGTTTTTGTAAGCTCCCTCTTTTATCGAGCTTGACTCAAGACATATATTTATTGGGGACGCCCGCTAACATATTGTCTAAACAGAATCATTGTATTACGGTCTGATCAACCACGATGCATTTGGTTCATTCTTTATTTAATTACCCTACGTGGACTGAGATATAGAGATATCCAGGATCTCATCCGCGATTGCTTGAAAATTCCTCTTGAATTATATATTCGCCTTTGAATCACGTAATTGTATTCAACGACATCTCTTGAACTCTTTATTG
Organism: Iris pallida; assembly: GCA_029216955.1. NCBI lineage: Eukaryota > Viridiplantae > Streptophyta > Magnoliopsida > Asparagales > Iridaceae > Iris > Iris pallida. Next base: position 6,912,234 of record JANAVB010012999.1, on the reverse strand, counting down.
TTTTTATCTTTCACTGATTAGAAAGACGAAAACTCGTAATTGATAGATAGATACAGAGTACTCCCATGGCTATGATAGTTGTATATGCAAGTGTAGCTGCCATCGGCCAGCCCTGTGACAGGAACCTTGCCACCATATCCTAGCCGCTAAGGTGGGTAGAAGTCCTCGGAGTTTCGGAGTTACAAAAATGACAAGAAGGAGGATACAACTATTTTGAGAAATTAAATTTGAGGAGATTAAGGGAATACTAGACTTTGAATTTTAAGAAATAGTTATGAATTTGAATTTCGAGGACGAAATTATTTTTAAGGTGGGTAGATTTGTAGCTCCCCTTCCCGAATTTTTTTTAAATATTTTTTATTTATTTATTTGATTTAAATGTTGATTTTTTTAAATATTTATTTAGTTAATTATTACGGTAGATGATTTTAGCCATGTTTGAGTTTTGAAGTACTAGACAACTAGGATTTGTGGCACGGGAGATGTAGCAGTGTGCCCTGACTAGTGTACTAGCCATGCCCGGGGAAACCTAGCCATATGGATGTCCTAACTAGGAAAACCAGGCCAAGTTGTGACATGACCATTATAAATAGTTAATTATTCATTATTAATATTAATTGACGTCTAGGTGACCCGGTCGCACCAAACTAGTCAAACTGAACCCGAACTGAGCCCAAGCCCATGTAGTCATGCGGTACGTCCAATAACCTCCGTATTGATGCATTTTTGTATGATTGTGTCGTATTCCATTTTAATGATCTAAGGGATATTTCTAAATATTCTTAATTAAATATTATAAATATTGTGATTAGTTGATATTCAATAAGGTTTGTATAAGATAGGCCTGGTACATTTTTTGGGATTATTAGACGGTGCAATAATAATACATACTTTATTAAATTTTGTTATTATTTTATTACTATTATTATTTTATTGGGATTGTTATTTAATATTATTAATTTATCGGTTATATTTAAGTGTATATTAAATTGTTATCAAGAGATTTATATTTTATAAATATAATAAATTAAATATGGGTACGTATATGTATATAATCAATATGTATATTATACGTGTGTATATGTTACGTATTATATATGTGCGTATATATGTATATGTGTAAATATATATAGGTAAATATGTGTAAATATATAGATGTATATGTGTGTAACTATATATGTGTATATATATGTGTATAATATATATGTGTGGGGGTATATATAAATATTATATATGGTGTATGTATAGATATGAGTATATATATATTGTATACATGTATATGTGTATATATAATGTATATATGTATATGTGAGTATAGATAAATAAATATTAAATGTGTATATGTATGAATATATAAATGTATATAATATGTGTGTTTGTGAATATGAATATATATGAATATATATATATACATATATATATATATATATATATATATATATATATATATACATATATATATATATATATATATATATTAATACGTGTATATATCTGTATATACGAATATACGTATACCTATACGTGTATGTATATATATATATATATATATATATAAATATATATATATATATATTTTTTTTTTTTATATAAATATAAATATATATATATATATATATATATATATATATATATATATGGATAGAAAAAGAGATATAAAGAAAAAGAAAAAGAGAAAGAAAACAGATTGGTAAAGCTCGGGCAGCCCAGGGTCTCACCCCCAGGCCGAGCCCACGAACACCAACCAGGCCAGCCCACCATGGGGCTAACCATCCCACACCAGGGACTCAGAAGCCAAGCCTTCCCGAGGCTAACAGACGCATGAAGCCGCGTATATTAAACAGAGAGGAGAGATCACGAGGAAACAAAAACCCTAACCCAACTCCAACCCACGCGCGCCCTCCCCTGCACGCGTGCCGCCGCACATCGCCGGCGGCAGGCCGAGCACGGCCAGAGAGGCGCGCGCACAGCAAAACGGGAGATGACAGCAGCGACAATAGCGAGAGAGTCTTGTTCGTGGCCGATTTTCCGACACAACAACTCGTCGTTTTGTGAATCGATTGCACAGGTATGGAGACAACCTATATGACTAAATATCCCTTCAATTAGTTTTTATTAGAAAGCCCTAGGTTGTCTGGTAAATCGAACCGAAGTTCGGAAAAAACCTGTCCCGAAACAGGACGATTACAGTCCAACTGCCCATATTTGAAGATCGATTACGATCGATCTAATGTCAGATTAAAAATTCTATTTGAATACAATTGAAGACCACATATAGGGCTTCCTAACCTGTTTTGTAATTTTAATTTTCATTAACTACGTGAAGGGAAAACAGTTTGCGAAGTCAAGATTTTATCATTAAAAATAGTTTTCAGAAAACTAGAAAACCATCCACACGACGTGCGTCCTGCCATTTCGTGCGACATGGTCGCGAACCGAAGACATCGAAAGCTGCGTAACGGCTTCGTGGTCGTGTGAGCTTTGGCGGAATTCAAATTGGTCGCGTGTGCGCGACGAATTTGATGCGTATCCGTCAAAATTTATCGTATCGTGCACTTTGTAAATTCTCCAATTACTTTGTGCATGCTCGTTAGATCGAGATGAAACTTGCGCCATCAGGACCGTATCATTTTTTTGGTCTTGTATGCCAAGTTTGGTCCAATTCTGAGACAGTTGAATCCGACGTCGTTTTGCGGGCCCCACGGTCCCACTAAACGGGCAATTTTATGCACGGCCAACCGAAATCCAACTCTGGACATACGGTTGGGTTCGTATCAGAAAAATGGATACGTAGACATGTAGTTTGACGACTTTAGATACCGTTGACTCTGGCACACATTTCGATGAAAAGCGGGTTCAACGACGGACATCGTTTTTGTCCAAAATTACCGTTTTGCCCCTGTTTCCAGAATTGGACCTAAGGACAGGCAATCCTAGCTAATTTGACTATTCTGATAATGTTGGTACTATTTATTTCATCATCCGAAGACTTCTACATGTGTTGACTGATTGTGGCTCGTTGAGTGGTATAGTGTTATTGGTTTCTCCAGCTAAGGACCTCAGGCAAGTGCACTTTCTGATTACTTTCCGATTCATAGTAGTGTTTTCATTTCATGTCTATACATATATCTTGCTTCTTGATGACACCCTCGTCACACAGAGTAGTCGGGAGGGGAAATATCTTAGTAGACATGTGGACTACCCAGAACTATCCCATGATGTCTATTCGTGAACAATAGCACCTGTACACGACACATGCAGGTGCCGGATTTATCCCCTAGCCGTTCACATGTCGAAACAGATATTTCACACCACCTAGATAGATGTCTTTTATTATTTTTTCTTATTTTACTTCTCTATCATGCTATGTCATCAGTTTTCTTACTAGCTTTCATATTCCATATGCTATTTTCATGTCTTGTTCATTCTCTTGTGTTTTGCATTGCCGTCGGTTTGTGTACTTGTTCCAATCCTGACTGGATAACCAATATTTTTCAGATTTAGCCGCGATCACTCTTAGCACTGGAAGAACTTGGGTATGTTGAAGACAACCTAGGAATAGAAAGCAATTGTACCAATTTTATTAATTATAGAATCTTGTATTTTCCTTTAAATATAAATATTGTAACTGTTGTAATAAATTTAGAATTGTGAATGAGCAACAAATGTTGTATTTTGAGCATCTATTGCTTGCGAGCTTGACAGCGTTCTACCGCCGACTCTGCGGCGTAGGCTGGCTTGGACACGTCTCGTATCCGAAAAGCGGGTACGGGTTGTGACAGATTTCAAAAACCCTGATCATGTTTTCAAGTTGAAGAAAGCCTTATACGGTTTAAAACAAGCCCCTCGTGCTTGGTATGATCGTCTGAGCTCTTTTCTACTTGACAACGGTTTTTCAAAAGGCAAGGTTGACACTACACTGTTTATTAAGTCTTTTAATGGCAAACTTCTTTTAATTCAAATCTATGTTGATGATATTATATTTGGATCTACTGATGAATCTCTGTGTCAAGAATTTTCTAAGTGTATGCAGAATGAGTTTGAAATGAGCATAATGGGAGAGCTGAAATTCTTTCTCGGATTGCAAATCAAACAAACTGATAATAGGACATTTATAAATCAAGCCAAGTACACAAAAGACCTGCTAAAGAAGTTTGATCTGGATAATGTCAAACCTATTGGCACTCCAATGGCAACTTCAACAAAGCTTTATTCAGATGAACAAGACAAGCCAGTCGACACACGTAAGTATCGAGGTATGATTGGTAGTTTACTTTATTTAACTCCTAGTCGTCCAGATATAATGTTTAGTGTTTGCATGTGTGCACGTTTTCAAGCTAACCCAAAAGAATCACATCTGTCCGCAGTTAAGCGTATCTTTCGATACCTTAAGGGCACTTCTTCTGTTGGCTTGTGGTATCCCAAAACTAAGTCCTTTGACCTTATTGGTTATTCGGATGCAGATTTTGCTGGATGCAAAGTTGATAGAAAAAGTACTAGTGGCACATGTTATTTCTTAGGCAAGGCTTTAGTCTCATGGTTTAGTAAAAAGCAAAATTCTGTAGCCCTATCAACAACAGAGGCTGAGTATATCGCCGCGGGACGCTGTTGTGCTCAGATTTTGTGGATGAAACAAACCATAGAAGACTATGATTTATTTTACACACATATTCCCATTTTTTGTGATAACACGAGCACTATTAATTTGACTAAGAATCCAGTATGTCACTCTCGTACTAAACATATCGAGATTCGACATCACTTTCTTAGAGATCATCATCAAAATAGAGTTATAAACCTTGTGTACATAGATACTGAAAATCAACTAGCTGACATCTTCACTAAACCTCTAGCGGAAGATCGTTTCAATTATTTACGTCGAGAATTAAGAATTTTGGACGTCAATAATATTAATTAATTTTGTTTTATGATTATATATCATTACGCAAAAACTGTATTAGAGATAAGCCAATAAAGAGTCTGTCTGTCACCACAACTACGGTTGAAGCGAAGCGGTACTTAAGAGTTCCCCGGTGAACCTCCGCCAGCTGGGACAGTACTCCTACAGCTAATCTGAAACAGTCGTTGTGTAACGACATTTAATCTATAAAATAATATTAATTATGTTAATTGAAGATGAAATGACTAATCTTTGAATTAAATATTTGAAATGAGACAATAAAAAAGAATGGCAAAAATCAACTATAAAGAACCCTAGGCGAATTTGGCCAGAGCTCTGACCGAATTTGGCCCGAGTTCGGTTGAGGGTGTCAGGTTATATATACAGAACCCGAGAAGCCTTTCTTCTTCATTGCTTCCAAACTACATCATAACAGCAGCAGCAGCAGCCGCGAAGGAGCCCCGAACCCTAGCTTTTCACCACCCTCCTTCTTCCAATCCAAGTGGTGAAATCAATCCAAAATTTGGATTCGTGTGGAGTTCGTCGTTCTCTTCGACATACTTTGATTTCGGGAGGTATAACCACATCCTTCTCCACTTTTCAATTAGTGCATTTTTATTTCAATTTGTACAAATGGCACCCAAATTCAATCCTTCAAATAGTAAGAAGACGAACCCCAGGGAGGAAAGGTCATCTTCGCATCCGCATACGGATTCCCTCTTCTCGCCGGTCCAAACGAGCGACGACGCGTTCGACGGGTTTTTCTTTCAAACCCTAGACCAAGCCCTACTGTGGTCTGGAGACTTCTCCATGAGATCCATATGCACAGGCGCTCCAGTCAAATGGACTGTATTTCCTGATCATCGTCATTTCTTTGAGGCATTAGGGTTACATCTTTTTGTTAAAATCTGTTTTCCTATAGCAACTAATGCCATTAGATTATTTTATTGCAATCTCATATTAAATACTTTTGATGTGAGCACTCGTGTTGGAGGTATTGATATCAATTTCAATGATGACCTCTTAGCGAAGATCCTTGGTATCCCTAACGAAGGTGAACTGCTAGTTGACATCACTGAATTTGATTTCCCCGAAGGCACGACACTCGCCAGTTTCAAAGCGAAACTCTGTGCACCTGATAGAGTACGCTCTGGAAAGTTCAAGGCTAACAACCTGAACTTGTTTAACTATCAATTGCATCGCATCATCTATTCCACTATCCTTCCAAAATCTACTTCTAAGGATGATGTGACTTCTCTTGAGCTGTCCGCCATGTACCACATTCTTAAGGGGATTCCATTTTCTGCCCCTAAGACCATGATTCAGATGATGGGTCGTTGTCGTGCAAGAGATAGAAATCTCTCTTACGCGATGATTCTCCCACGCATCTTTCAGCGCTTCGATATCGATCTGTCGACTTGTACTCAGGACCCTGAGCCCAAGTTTCTTCAGTTATCTCGTCGTAGCATGACTGCTTCATCTCCACCTCCTGCTCCTCCTACTGTACCTCCTCCACCACCTCATCAGTATGCCATGACATTTGAGGGCATATATCAGCATTTATCTGCTTTATACGTCTCGATGACAGACATGGCTCGCGAGCGTGAGTTCTGCGACGTCACCCGTTATCAGGCGCTTGCAAATTCCTTAGCTGATCTTCATTTCGCCCAGACTGGTCATTCAGTCGGTTCCATCCCTAGAGATCCAGCTTTCTCTGGTTACCACTGTGAGGATGAGGCTGTTCATGCCTACTTCCAGCCCGGTAACGCATATGATTGGTACCGTCCTGACCGTGCTCCACCTCATGACTTTGTTGGTGAGTTCTATGCTGGCGCCCCTCCTCATCCTTCTGGCGCTGGTACCTCTGGAGCTGGTCCTTCAGGACATGCTGGTCGAGTTGATGATGATGATGCGGATGATGATGAGGAGATGTGACTATATGATTTTGAGTGATATTTTATTGTGCACTTGGAAATGCTCCGACATTCCAAGTTATTATCAGTACTTTTTGATTATTATTAGCACTTTCTAGTTTGCTTCAGTACTCTTTTATTTTCATGGACATGTTTATTATGCCTCAGTTTATGGCATTCCAGTTTATTTCAGCATTATGCTTCAGTTTCAGTTTATGATAGTACTATTTCTTATATTGTTTCACTCTTTATAACTGCCTGTGAAATTACATGCCTGTGATGATTTTTTTTCTGCGATAATTCATGCCTGTGATATTTCTCTAGTTTTATGCCTTATTTCTTTTATATGTGTTTTCTCACTATTTGTTACTTATGCATTGATTGCGGGAGAGCTTTATCTTTTGTAATTATTTTGCTAAGTGACAAAGGGGGAGAAAAATTAAAAGATCTAACATTGTTTTTGAGATAATACAGGATATGAACAATTCTACTTTTTGATATTTTGAACAAGCTTAATGTTATATCATTCATAGTTTGTCAATTATCAAAATGGGGGAGATTGTTGGCCCATTTGGTCATATGGTCAACCTGATTTTAATAATTGATCAAACTCTGTCTGGATATACGAAGCTAGTCGGGACATCTCGGACTCTTGGACATGATCAAGAATGGCTATCCACTGAATTCAAGACCGAAGATCTGTTTGCCTACTCGAGTCTGTAATTCCTTATGCAATATATTTTTCATTTTATTTGAGTCTAGGAATATGTTGTACACCGAGTCGTACTGGCAAATAGGCTACCCTTAAATAAGTTCAAAATGTTTTTAAAATGTCCTCTCAAAAAGGTTTATAAAAAAGTTTTCAAAAAGGTTTTCAAAAATCACCAAAAAGCTTTTTAAAACCCTAACTAAACCCTGACAGAACTCGGACCGAGTTCGGCCAGAGTTCGGTTGGTGGCCGTTGTGATTTTGAATCCTTGTTACTTGGTCCTCCTGTAGTTGCGGATTTGACCAAGATTTCCTCATAGAGTTCTGTCCGAATTCTGCCCAAATTCTGTCAAAAGTCTGCCTTTGGAACACCTATAAATAGAGAAGGATTTCGATCATTTCAACTCACTCATTCATTTTTGATCTTCTCTCTATCTAAAGCTTTCAGTCTTCCAAAGAATTTTTCTAGATCTTTCAATTTCAGATCCCAAGCCAATTACAATCCTCTAGTCGATTTGCCAGTGCGGTACGGTCTAGAAGTTTCTGAGAGATTGTAATCAGAAGGCTTGATTGAAGAATACCTCTTCATATTTGAAGTTGGACGAGTTCTTCGTATCAAAGCTCGCGTTGTAGAAGTTGCAAGGACTTCGTAAGAAAATTTGCGGTTTTTCCAATAGTGGATTCAACTGGTAGCAAGAGTTCTACCGGCTGGATTAGTCCTCAACAGAGGAAAACCAGTATACATCAATGTCTTTGCGTTTGCTCTCTTAACTCTGTCTTTACTTTATTTTAGTTGTGATTAATATTATGTGATTGTGCTGCTAACATTTTTAATTAGCATTATTCCGCTGCCAACTCTATTCACCCCCCTCTAGAGTATTACGCTTTACTATTTCGTTCCTACAGTCCAGCTGTTGGTTCTACTATCACCACTTCTTGGATGTTCTCTTGAGGTAGTACTGGCCTTTGTTGCGGACCAACATGGTCATGTTGTTCGTGTTGCCCTTGTTGTTACTGTCCAGCTCTGATAGATGCGGACGAGGTGCCCCTAAGAAAAGGGACAATAGAGCAATCAAACGATCGGATAGAAAAGATCAATGAAGTCAAAGGATACCGGAATGTCAAGCTAGGGTCGAGAGTAACGAATCATGAGATCAAGGGGAAACATGTGTGATTGAGACATCCTATAAACTAAAAAACCCCACAAGTCTGAATTCAGACCTGCATGGGCCACCACTAAAACCTTGTCACGCCCCAGAACCAGAATACCATAGAGAGGGGGAATGACTCAGCCAGCTACGTATTACGGGTAGATGAATACCGTATAATACGATCAATGCTGTCTAAAAGACGAGGGGGTGCATACTATATGAAAGTCTCACTAGGGTTACTCAACATCTATTGCCTCAATCATTCAAACAAGAACCAGTAATAGAGAATATGTAAGATAAAGCAGTAAGGCGTCCCAAACGCTCAGTCAAAATGTTCTTGAGATCTGGCTTTACAAAATATAGCCAGATGATATGACAAGGTATACACAATCGTTATCAGCTGCTATCTGACTTAGTTACAATTATGTAAAAGTAAGTGCAACACAGTTCTACCAACATGTCAGTGCCAAGCGACAAAAAGAAAAGTAAGTAGTAAAATGAGCAAGGAAGCAAGGAACCCACTCGTGTCCTCCTGCGATCATCCCTCTAGTATTGACCATCTTGGAGGTGGAAGTAAGCTAAGTCCGCGGAAGCTGGCTCTAAATCTGGCCATGCAAAACCAGAGAGGTTAGACCTCAAATAGCAAGTACCACAAGGAAGCACGACATGAAGAATTAGAACCAGTGGTAAGAGTTAAGAATATGACAAATAAGTCTCCGCTTGCTACTGGGATTCACACAACATTACGACACTTCAAACCAACTTTCCAACCAAACAAGAACAGAAGTTGACCCGTCATGTCCTGACATTCTGATCATCTCAGTAGTTAACAGAGTAGGTAAAGTACATAAACAAATCAATTTAAACGGCAATACAACTACTAGGGCTTGATAACTATAAGTTCTAAGTTGCCCTGGAAATATGCAATAAGGGATTCCTCAGTTTTTACAATGTACAAGCAAGGCTAGTCTACCCAATAATCAATTGCGCCCATCATAAATTAGACTTGTCCTAGCAGGATGCCCATCATCAATATATAAAAAAATATAAACAGATACCACTCCCTGCCCATGTGGCAGGTTTGCAGTATCTGTGGGAACCAGTCGGCATGTCTGGCACTAATTGTCCCGAGATGGCTGCCATATAAGAATTCGGGAATCCATTCTCTCCATGCAATCATTATTTTATTTAACTTAATAGTCCCTATGTTAATTGAAATCTCATGCCATGGATCATGGTCATTCAGAATGAATATTTTCATACAGAGTATGATATGCATAACTCTACAACGATGCCCGTGCGGTTAGGTTGTAGGTCTTACATTGCGTAACACAACAATCAAACCTATCCACGGAATAATCATGCCTTGACTGTAAGGTACACATGCTACTTTTGTAGAAAATAAGTTGAAGTCTGCACGTATCCATATGCCACTGTTCGGGATCGGCTAGTCGATTTTAATGGTTCATGGTTAATATATGAATGTGTCTCATTCAATTCGCTAAGATGACTAGTCAGTCTTTTAGTTCCAACTAGGAACGCATGATCAATCATTTAGTCAAGGTAACAATCAATGTCAATTCGTGACAAAGCATGAAAGTCAAACTAGTATTTTGTATGGTCGAGTCTATAACTCTTAGGGTTAAGTTCCAGTCATACTGGGTATCCATAAACCAATCGAGACACAGTACACACTCCACACAACAATATGTATTAAAATATTAACATACAACAAGTGGCATAATTTAAACGGATGGGCGCATAGCCTGTATGTGCCGCATGGACTGCATGGACTGCATGTGCCGTATGGAAGTACGCCCAAGGAGTACATCAAGGAGAGTGCGCCAAAGGCGTATGCATAAAGGAAGTACGCGTAAAGGAAGTATGCATAAAGGAATACGTGTGAAGGAAGTATGCATAAAGGAATACGCGTGAAGGAATACGCATAAAGGAATATGCGTGAAGGAATACGCGTGAAGGAATACGCGTGAAGCTTGTTTTACGCCAAGACAGAGTAGACTTTATTTTACGCGTAAAACAGTCTTGACTTGCGTAATCCAGATTTCACGCTGACACGAATAAACGTGGGTGTAGAGTTTGATACTACGCAGGCACGTATAAACGTGGGCGTAAAGTTCCCCCAGAACTCCAAATTCCATGAAACCTTCAATCTAAGCCAAAAATGGGACTTCCATGGACCAAAATGGGGTATAACACAAATCTCAACAACCTAGAACGATCAAAAATTGAAAATAAGGAAATTTGATAGATCAAAACCACCAAAATCCAAAAATGGCAAATTTTTAGATCTACAAAAATAAAGCTTCAAAATACAAAATGTCAAGTTCTAAATTGTCTTAGAATCATGAGAGAAGATAAATGAACCATAAAAAGGGGTTCTTATGTGGAAGCAAGGTGCACTTGCCAAGCTCTTGGTAGATGGAGACAGTTATGAGGAAGAAGAAGGAGAGTAAATGAGAATAAGTAAAGAGAGAGAAAGTAGTTTAGCTTTAAATAGAAAATAGTAGTAGGTAGGGGGTTAGGTTCATGATGAACCACCCTAAACCAAAACAAACCAACCCAAGCAGAACCCAAGTCAAAATAAACCAAAAGCTAAGCAAAAGCAGAAAATAAAATACAGAAAAATAATTAGCATAAAATTAAAGAAATTAAATACAGAATAAATGCATGATAAATATTAAATAAATACACTCAAGCAGTACACGTATTAAAATATATATTCTGTGAACGGGGAGTGACATACTCGGACGAGAAAATATCTTAGTAGACGTGTGAACTACCCTTTACATCCCATTGGTCTAATCGTGAATGATAGCAGCCGCATACGACACGTGCAGTTGGCCAAATTTACCCTTAGTTGTTCACATGTCGAACACAATATTTTAACTCACGTAGATAGATATTGTTTCACTTGTTTCATCCTATTTTTCTTCATCACATTCCATGTTGCTATACTTTGCCTTGTTAGTTGCTATATTTCATTATAGAGATGCTTATTTATGTATCCTGCTATACCATGATGCCTATTTACTTCTAGTTTAAATTCTAATATGCTATTCTCATGTTTTGAAAATTCTATCATATTTTGAATAGCCTGTCATATGTGTACTTATTTCATTCCTGACTGGAAATCAATTTTTCAAGTTAGTCGCGGCTACTCCTAGCATTGGGGAGATACGTGTGTAATTGAAGGCCAAAACCCTGGAAGACTAGTTGGATAGATTAGTTTCTTTTTATGAGACTTGTATTTTCTTCAAATGTAAATAATGGAAGATTATAAATTTATTTAGTCTGAATGGGCAAAATATAGATATATTTTTTGAAGCACTTGTTTATTGTGGGGTAGACAACGTACTACTATTGACACTACGACATAGGCTGGACTTGCGCACACATTCGTATCCCGAAAAGCGGGTGCGGGTCGTGACAAGTTTTTTGGTGGCCCATGCAGGTCAGTTTTTGCAAATTGTGTGAACTCGTGGTAGTACCATATTAGTCGTAGTACTGCGAGCCTGCGACTAGGAAGTGATTATTCATAATTATGATTGAGTTGATTTTCTTGGAGAATGACTAGGACTAGGAGTCCCTTGTTCAATTTAAGTGTTGGATAGTTAAGGTTGCTACATAGGCCATATGATTTAAAGTAGGGATTTATCGAATTCATACCCTATTAGATGACTTTCATAGTAGAATACACTATTGTAGGAAGGCATGACCAAAGGTTGGTAGACTATTCACTTGATAAATTAGGACTTTCTAGGATTCAATTTCTAATCCTGACCATTTCTGCAATTTATTTTTTGTCTTCTCTAATCATCGTCATCTTGAAAGGTCCATATTGCTTATTTAGTTCCCATTAGTAATTTATTTTTCTAAGAGTCAATATTTTATTTTCATCCATTGAGTTGAGCCTAACATGATCCATTATCCATATATCTATTCCAGTTAGTTTATTGGAATTCAAGATATGTATATGTTTTCTCCTCAATCTTGAATATTAAATAAATGGAAATTAAAATTTATATTTCTCTTGTCTTCGATCATTTTCTTTCTAATCAATTGTTTGATTTTCAAAACTGATACTTTCACTTCAAGGACATAAACTTACACTTTTCCTATCATGATCAATTTGTTTGAATTTCTAACTTTCTCTATCATGATTAATTTGTTTAAAAAAATTTAGAAGCTCCTTTGAAATTTTATGGATATAGTTGAAAGAATGATAGGTGACTTACAATGGCAAGACAGAAGCGCACTGTCACCATTTATTTGAGTTATTGAGACTACGGGTTCACTGCACCCACCAGCGCACTGGCGTGGCATGATCCCTAAGTTGAAGTAATTTCAAGTAAGCGTAGGGTATCGAACATTATTGTCCTATTGATCTTTGAGCTATTATGTCAATATTAGATAGATTTAATAAAATATTCGATATCATATCATAGTGGGGTCATGAAACCAAGGGTTTACTGCAGCCAGTTGTACATTGGCGAGGCATAAATTCTCGGTAAAGTGACTTCATATATACATACAATTTTTGAATATTATAGAGACTACGTCCTTTTTGGTATATGATTGATTTCATGGTTTGCAATTTCATGCATTCACTTAAAATTCTGATTTAGGCTTTCTCCTTTCATTTCTCTTATCTTTTACTTTCATATCGTTATTTCTCTTCCTAGTAATTTTTTAAACCTACTTTTGAATTCCTTACACTAGATGCATAATCATACCAAGATTATAATTTTATGATCATACCTACATAATTGATCGTGCTAAAATGATTTCGATTTGGATCATCCTTAACGACTTTTTGATCGCAACTAGACTATTTTGATTATATTTCGATCATGTTAACTCGCATTTTTTTCTAGATTTTGATTCTGTAATCGTGCCTAAATAATATGCTTAAAAAGTTAATCGAGTTAATCGTGCCAAACAAATTTGAATTTTGATCGTTCATAAATGACTTTGATCGTGACTAAACTATTTGACTATAGTCATAGTCGTGCCTATATTTTAAACTCTATTATCGCTAATGCTTAGATGTTTATTCCACTATGATCATGACTATTTTAATCATGTTCATGCTCGTGTCAACTTTTTAATTTTGATCACGCTTGGATGACTTGCATGATTAACCTTGATCGTGACTGCATCTTAGTTGTATCTAAGTGATTTTAACCATGTTTAGAATTTGTATAAATTTTGATCACACTAGCGTATCAGTGGCAGGTCCATAGTATGAATTGCAAAACAACTCCTCCTCGGTAAATTCACCTGCAAAGATCCAATCAGGAATGGAGCAAAGTAACCCTACATCTTATAGTTACTGAAACATGTAATTGACAAGTATGGAAGACATGAAAATAAGAAAATGACAACAAGAGTAATATAATTACAATAGAAAATAGTAGTTGAAATATGAAAGTGTTATGAATATGTAAAGTGATTTGAAAAGCTAGTAGATATGTGATCGGCTATAATAGGAGAACATGTAGCATGTGAATAGAGACAACTTAGGGGTACGATATTGACTACACGTGCATGATGTGCAGTCAAGCTCATATACATGTGCTGCACTACGGGCTTTGATCACATATTAACTAGACATTTTTCCAACCCATGAAAGTGTAAGAAAAGAGAAGTACAACTTGAAACATGTAAGAAAAGTACAACTTGAGGAATCCTAAAATACAACTTGAGATTCATGTAAAGAATAACTTGTATGAAAGATAAGAAACGTGTCACGAAGTCCAATATGCAAAATAGAAATCATGAACAGTAATGTAAAGATGTAGTATACTTGTCTTGTTTTACCGAAAAGGTGATGCTAGGATGATCGGTGTCCGGAGTTCTCATACTATGCAAAGGTACACCATGTTCTCAGTCTAAATAATCTCTAAGTCTAAGTGTTGTCTCAACTAAACTAACTATGACACACTAAAAGTCTAATTACGGTAACATTAGCCAAAGAACAAGTTGCTACGCAACACAAAACCTAAATCTATACATAAAAGATACTAGAATAATAAGGTAAAGTAAATACAGACAAAAATAGTTTTGTTTACTAAGTTAAAAAGTTATGGTTTACAATTTATTTAAAGAATTTTGTTACTAAAAAGTAATTTATTTAATTAAAGGATAAAATACTGTATTTAATGTCGTGCTGCAAAGTCATTCGCTTAAATACTTAGAGACTTCCAAATATCATGTTCATAATTTATAATTGTCAAAATATAATAAAATGGACAACAAACAATTTTCATAATTTTTGCAACTAATTTAATTAAATTATAAAACATTATTTAATTTTAAATCTAGAAATACCCTAATAGAAATTAATTAATTATCTCAAAATTACAGTAAAATTTACAAATAAATATACTACATTAATCTACGAAAGTGTACTAATTTACTATGAATTTATTTATTTTTCAATCATTTTTATTTTCTAAAAATTAAATACAGAGATCCACGAATATTTATTTTAGATTTTATTAAAATTATATAAATAAATTGTTTATTTTAGAAATTGATAATTAATTATATATTAACAACCTAATTAAAATAATTTTTAACTAATTACAGTGTTTAAAATATCAAAATAAAAATACATGAAATACAATACTATATATATATATATATATATATATAAAATATATATATATATATATATATATCTATATATATATATTATATATAGATATATATATATATATATTATATATTATATATATATATTATATATTATAATATATTTTATATATATTTTCTTATAATATATTTATATATTTATATATATTATATATATATATATATATATATATATATATATATATATATAGATATATATATAAATATATATAGATATTATATATATTAATATTATATTATATATATATATATATATATATATATATATAAAATATATTTATCTATATATATATATATATATATATTATATATATATATATAAAATATATATATTTTACATATAATATATATATATATATATATCTATCTATATATATATATATATTATATATTATATATATATATAATATATATATATTATATTATATAATATATATATATATATATATAAAATATATATATAAATATATATATATTATATATATATAAATATATATAATATATATATATATATATATATATAAAATATATATATATATATAAAAATATATATATAAAATATATATATATAAATATATATATATTATATATATATAAATATATATATGAAATATAATATATATTAAAAATACATTAGTAACTAAAACTAAATATTCAACATGGCTTCGTACCAAATCTCCTCGGCGGATGCGGACACGGAAAGAAGGTCGGGTTGGCGAGTGCGGCACAGGTGCTGGGTTTCTCCAAAGGAAGAAGATAGTAATGCTTAAGTTTTGTCTCAACATTTTTCTTTTTATAGAGAAATAAAAAAAAGTTACGAATGGGAAGGGTCGGGGGTTACGGAATCGAAAAGGTTGGGAGCTACGGAATGGAAAAGGTTAGGAGTTACAGAATGGAAAAGGTTGGGAGTTACGAAATAGAAAAGGTTGGGAGTTACAGAATGGAAGAGGTTGAGAGTTACAGAATTGGCTGTGTCAGGATTGTCCGACACGACGAGGAAGATTTGGGATTCGTGTCCGTGATTGTCGCACACGGCCGCTATTGTAATTGTAATATAAAAATAGTGAAAGAGAATATAGATGGATACGGATACGGACACGATGACGGTTGTTGATGATTGGCAGTGGTTGGGAATTGTGGTTGTGGGGAAAAATAAAGGAAAGTTAACCCTATATATAGGAGTGGAGTTTCCCTAATTAGGGATGGATTAGAATTTTCATGGATAGATCCTTCCATAGAATTAAATCGAAAAGTTTGATCAAATCTTTATACATAAATAATATCTATTATTTCAAATAAACAGTTTTATAAATCAAAACCTTTTAAAAATGATAATAATAAACCAAATAATTCTATATTTATAAATATCAAATTATAAAATTGATAATAATAAATTAAATTTTTTTGAATATATTTCTATACATTTAAAATTTATTTTAAATAAAATTAACAAAGCCCTCCCTTAATCAAAGTATATTTTATATATTTAAAATATTTTCTAAGTCAAAAATATTATAAACTAAAAATAAATGAATATTTAAAAATTCGGGTAGTGAACTTACAAATCTATCAACCTTAGAAAAATTTTGTCCTCAAAATTTCAAAGGATACGACTAGGCACGACTAATAATATAATCAATAGATGTTACGATCAATCGATGCGAATATGCACGATAAAGGATGTAATCAAGAGAATGATATGATTCATGATTGAATTAGTTAGACATAATCGCGGATAGAACCAATAAATAAATATAAATATGGTTTGGCACGATTAATTTATAGTCAAAAGTGTCTAGTCGCAATGGTTTAGGATATAATCGAAATAGGTCTAGCTAAACAAGAAAAGGGTCATTAAACACGATTAATTATTTAACCAAAATCATTTAGGCACAATTATAGAATCAAAATCTACATACGATTATGAATCTAACGGAATAAAATCAAATATAGTAATTGGTTCTAGAGGAACTAAATGGTAATTTTTTAAATAGAAAGATAAGAAATAAAGAGCTACCAATTTATTGAGAATACGATAATAAGAAATAGGATATAAAATGCAAGATTTGTCGATCGTGAAAATAATAGTCATATGTCAATAAAAGATTTAGCCTCTATGGTATTCGAAAATAGTTATGTATATCTGAAGTCGTTTCACCGAGAATCCATACCTCGCTAGTGTACATCTGGCTGCAGTAAACTTTTGGTTTCATGTAAACTCCCTCACAAAATTTAAAGTATACTTAGCTTAGAGTAATACCATGGTTGATTTATAGTTGATTAGGAATAGAAATTTGAGTTTATATCACTTCATTCATTTTGTTACACTAGGTGTACCTTACAGTTGCATCAATAATTACAATAGTACAATAGTTCTTGATGACCAACAACTTTCACATTCTTAATATAGACAGACCAATCTTCAATCCTGACCTTTGTGTTACACCCAAATAGACTTTCTCATATTTTCAATTCAATTACAAACCACACTTACACAAACCCTAGTCCTATTGAACTACAGATTGACTTCACCCAAACCTAGTCCAAACTCAACCCAAATAACCCCATAACCCAGCATGGTTCATGCAAACATTTTATACTATTGTCCTCTCTACAGAACACCAAAGATAATGATATGACATCCAAAACCTAACACTTAACCTAGTAGAAATAATTTTATCCCTATTTGTGTGGGACTTGACCCAACTATATAACTCACCATTTAACCACTATATGTTGGACTCAAGTATGGTCAAGTACACAAAATGGATAGCCAATCCTTTCCACTTATTCATCTTCTATAACCCTCAAACACCCTTAACCATTCCCTTTCCATAACCTACAAAACCCCCAACCATTAACTCTCCACTCAACCCTTCACCTCCCCCTTAATTGCTTGCTATATATAGACTTCTCCTCACCTTATTATCTCATAACATCTGAACAAATTTTTTTTAACCCTCTTCCTAAAAAAAAATTCACAAACCATCTCCAAAATCCTTCTCCATTTCTCCCCAAATAACCATCTTTTCACCCCTATCCAGGCTGAATTTGAATTCATTAACACCCCACCAATTCGGCCATAACTCCCTCCACACAAAGTATCTCTCTCTAAATATTGGTACACTTCTTTCTCTATATGTCCTAAACATTTTCTCTTCACAAACCTGCAATCAAAACTCACTCTAACTTCCTCAAAATGGCCTCTACATCAGAGGTGTCCAGGCTGAATCTGAATTCAGTCTATCCCTTTCTCAGGCCACTCCACCACCTACACAACCCTCAAACCATCACCACACCACCCAAATATCCTTCTCTTACCTCTTTTCAACAAGTTTTATTTACAACTCAACACCTAACACTACAAGAAAAATGGTGTTTCTTGACGGGTTTTTTCTTGACGATCGTTAAAAACCGACAACAAAAGGGCTTATCTTAACGGTTTTGGGCTTATGTCAAGAAAGGCCAAGTTTTATGTTATTTTAGAAATTTTATAGCATAAAAGTTGACGGTTTTAGAGGATCAGTTAAGAAAGATTATTTTATTTAATGACGATTCGGTAATAACCGTCAACTATTGTATGTATGGGAAAATTGTCGTACATATTTCAGCTGTCATTTTAGTTATTTTTTGAATTCTCTTTTTGTTATATCGTCTACATTGACGGTTGCATGATATTATTTTAATCACTGCTCTTTAAAGAGAATGAAGCCCTATTTCCTTCTCTGGAAGAAAATCTCGAGTTCTTTCATCTTGGTCTCCAGTACCTCCTCCATTTTCGACTCCTCCTCCTCCTTCTATGGCCTTTCGCTCCTCTCCCACTCCGTATGGCTCTAGAGATCCTCCCTAAACCCTAACCCTAACCCTTCTAATGGCCGGACGACGAGAACTACCCCACTCCATCGCTCCCCCACCCCCACCAACACCTCCCTCCTCTCCACCATTCACTATCTGTCAGCGTGGCAATCAAGGTCCGGTTGGCTGTGCCGCATAGAGTGATATCCTATACGGAGAAGACAAATGAGCATTGAATGTGTGGTAACATCGAAGCTGTTCTTACTCTTAATAGTTAAGATCTTGTATAATTAGGGCGTTGTTCTTACTATTTCTTCTTCTTTCTAATTAGCTCCCTCCTCTTTCCTGATTTTTTTTCTTTCTGTTGTTTTCTTTAATATATCAGGGAGCTAGTTTTAGTAACAACAATAACAGTTGCTATCTTTAATCCATATGGTTCCTCTGGTTCAAAAGCTTCAAACCCATCCTACATGCACCAAACTAGGAGGTATCTTAAT
Organism: Iris pallida; assembly: GCA_029216955.1. NCBI lineage: Eukaryota > Viridiplantae > Streptophyta > Magnoliopsida > Asparagales > Iridaceae > Iris > Iris pallida. The sequence continues at coordinate 6,892,592 of JANAVB010012999.1, read as the reverse complement.
TTCTCATAAATTTAATTTATTTTATTTGAAAAGATCGAATAAATTTTAATTAGGGTTAGGGTTTTTTCTAAATTAATTTCATGTCCTCTTGTTATTTTGTCGATCACTACTTTTTCTCCCTCTGTGCTTTGAGGACTGTCGCTTAGACAGCCAGGTGAAACTCAGAAAAAATTGTCATCTCAACACTCTGTGTAACCGATAGTCTGAAACTTTTTGAACTCGACGAGGAAGAGCTTGAGCTTCTTCAATTTCCTTGAGCTTGAGCTTGAGCTTCTTTTTGAACTCTTGTGCATGTTTAGTGAACCGTATCATAGTGTCTGATATAATTTTATTGTATATATAGGCTCTTGGTATCGTTCAGACTTTAAATCCGGAGCAGAATATTTATATTTTAGCTTGGAGATCTAGGGAAGTGTACCTTACCGTTGTTACAGTTTATGTTTCTTTCCTTTATTGTTGTTTTTATTTTTGTTTATCATTATTTAGGATGTAGAAATAGTCTATACTTTGCGTCCATATCATATTCGGAGGCCGATGATACCTTGTAGTCATCGAGTATCGACACTAGGCATTGCGTGTACTTTATTCATGTTTTATTGACACGATAGACCACAGGACACCAACATGATTCATGATACGGAGTTTACATGAGTATTCGTAGTTATGGACTTTGTGATAAGATACTAGATTGATACATACACTTGTGACTTGTTATACTAGACGACTTGACTTGCCAGTTCTAGACATGGGGTGGGAAGAACATTACCGCTATATCAGGCCGTATATATATATTATATATTTTTATTCGAATATCCTCATTTTCATATATAGGACTTGGTCGTTATTCTACTATTTTAGCCTCGTTTCCATATTGGAACTTAGATGGTATTCTACTAGTATACCTTCATCTCTGTAGTAGAGCTTGGGTGGTTATCTACTTGAACTACTCATATGCCCTTTGGTCCCACGATACGTTGCCTGAGGGCAATAGCATGCTGAGGAGCTTATGAGCCTCATGTGGCTAAGCCTGATATCCGGAATATGTTCTCATGTGCATATCACTTAGATTGGTTAGGGTAGTACCCTTTAGTTCATTTTTTACTATTTTAATGGCATGTTGTATGTACCTTGCTATGTCCCCTGAGGACCTGGTGATCTCTCCAGGTAGAAGTTCATGTAGGAGTAGTCCGACGCATGGTGCTTCTGCTATATTTGATTCAAGTATTTTATCGTGAATCCATATTTTATTCATTATTTATATCTCTGCTCTTTAGCCTAGTTTTTTAGACCTATATTATTCTTCGGGTCTACTCAAACATATGTGTTATTGGGCTACAGACCATGACACATATTATTTATTCTTTATATTATATATTCTGCGGATTGAGATAGATATATGTTAGTTGATTTGATAGATAGGTTTAGAAAACAAAGACATCTTATACGTATTCGAACTGGGCTGGAGTCCACTTGATACGTAGCTGACATGTATACGTATCCTAGTCCTACGTATTTTAGGATTGGGGTGTTACATTTCATGACTCAAATATAATATGGTATCGAATATTTTATAAACTTTATCCAAAAAAAACTCAAAGATTAAATATGGTAACAAGGACATAGTTTTAATAATATTCAATATCCTACGTTTATTTGAAATTACTTTAACTTAGGGACCTGCCTTGTCAGTGCGCTACTGGCTGCAGTGAACCTGCAGTCTTCATAATTCAAATAAATGGCGATATTGTGCATCTGCCTTCTATTGTAAGTTATAAAAAATTATTATAACTATATCCATAAGAATTTCAAAGGCGCCCCTAGAAATTTCAAACAAGTTCCAAGGTGATCAAAATAAGAAAAGTATAAGTATATGTCCTTCATGTACCAAAAAATAAAATGAGCGATTAGGAAAGATAATGATTGGCCAAAATAAGTATAAATCTTCTATTGTACAAATTTCAACGATTGAGGAAAACTTATATCATTAAATCAAAGAGTAATTTGAGATCAATATATGGATAATTAAATTAGAAATTATGAAAAAAAATTCCTTATGGCCAAAGAGAAATAAATAAGCAATATGAATTTTATGATATGATGATGATTAGAGGGGAGAAAATAAAATTGTACAAATGATCAAGATTAGGAATTGAATCCTAGGAAGGCCTAGTTTACCAAGCAAATAGTTTACCCACCTTTGGTCATACAATTGTATAAAATACAACAGTATATCCTTCTATGAAAATTTCTCAAGTTATCTAATATGGTTTATGATTCAATAAATTCCTACCTAAATTATATGGCCTATGTAACAACCTTAACTACCCAACAGTGAAATTGAATAAGGGACTCTAAGTCCTAGCCATTTTTCTAAAATTATATAAATCATAATTGTTAATGAGCACTTTCTAGTCGTAGGCTCGCAATAGTACGACTAACTTAAGTACTATCACGAGTTCGCATAATTTTGCAAAAAGGAACCTGCATAGGCTACTACCAAAAATATGTCACGACCCGCTCCCAAATATTCGGATACGTGTCCGAGACATCTAGCCTACGCTGTGAGACATAGCGTAGTAAGCTATTCTAAACCTTTAATTATCTTCAAACTTATATTAGATCATATTAATCACAGTATCGAGATAAACTAGAAATAAGTCCAAAGATGTCACCTAGTTACATTTCCAAAGTAAGAGTAAATTAAAAAAAAAATCAGCCAAACAAATGTAACTAGTTATTACAAACCAAGTTCAAATGCGAGATGTAAGCTAAGCTATAGGATATTCCCTAGCAGGGTCATCCTCTGGGATGTGAGCTAGCATATCAGTGGCAGGTCCGTAGCATGAATTCCAAAACAACTCCTCATCGATCTATTCACCTGCAACGATTCAATCAGGAATGAAGGAAAGTACAACCCTATATATTACAGTTACTGAAACATGTAATTGACAAGTATGGAAGACATGAAAATAAGGAAATGATAACAAAAGTAACATAATTACAATAGGAAATAGCAGTTGAAATAGGACAAGTGTTATGAATATGCAAAGTGATTTAAAAAGCTAATAGACATGTGATCGGCTATAACAAGAGAACATGTAACATGTAAATGAAGACAACTTGGGGTACGACATTGACTACACGTACATGATGTGCAGTCAAGATCGAACACATGTACTACACTATGGACTTTGATCATATATTAACTAGATATTTCTCCAACCCATGCAAGTGTAAGAAAAGAGAAGTACAACTCGAGGAATGCTAAAATACAACTTGAGATATAAGTATAGAATAACTTGTAGGAAAGATAAGAAACATGTCATGAAGTCCAATATACAAAATAGGAATCATGAACAGTAATATAAAGATGTAGTGTACTTGTCTTCTTTTATCGAAAAGGTGATGCTAGGATGACCGATGTCCGGAGTCCTCACACTGTGCAAAGGGACACCATGTTCTCACTCTAAATAATCTCTAAGTCTAAGTGGTGTCTCAATTAAACTAACTATGACACGATAAAAGTCTAACTACGGTAACATTAGCCAAAGAACAAGTTGCTACGCAACACAAGACCTAAATCTATACATAAAAGCTACTAGAATAATAAGGTAAAGAAAATACAAACAAAAATAGATTTTTTTTACTAAGTTAAAAGTTATGGTTTACAATTTATTTAATAGAATTTTACTACTAAAATGAAATTTATTTAATTAAAGGATAAAATATCGTATTTAAAGTCGTGCTACAAATACGCTCGCTTAAATACTTAGAGACTTCAAAACATCATATTCATAATTTATAAATGTCAAAATAGACTAAAATGGACATCAAATAATTTTTATAATTTTTGCAACTAATTTAATTAAATTATAAACTGTATTTAATTTTAAATCCAGAAATATCCTAATAGAAACTAATTAATTATATGTCAAAACTATAGTGAAATTTATAAACAAATATACTACATTAATCTACAGAAAGTGTACTAATTTACTATGAATTTTATTTTATTTTTCAACATCATTTAATATTTTCTAAAAATTAAAATACATATATACACAAAAATTTACTTTCATATTTTTAGTAAAATAAAATATAAATTAATTATTTCTGTAAAATTGATAATTAATTATCTAAATTAACAACCATAATTAACATATTTTTTTAACTAATTTTACAGTGTCTAAAATATCGAAATACAATAAAATAAACTAAAATACAATACTATATATATTAAAAATACATTAATAACTAAGACTAAATATTCAACACGGCTTCGTACCAAATCTCCTCGATAGATGCGGATACGGAAGAAGGTCGGGTCGACGAGTGTCGCACAGGTCGCTGGGTTGCTCTAAAGGAAGAAGATGGTAATGCTTAAATTTTGTCTCAACATTTCTCTTTTTATAGAGAAATAAAGAAAAGTTACGAACGGGAAGGGTCCGGGATTACGGAATAGAAAAGGTTGGGGGTTACGGAATGGAAAAGGTTAGGAGTTACGGAATAGAAAAGGATGGAAGTTACAGAATGGAAGAGGTTAGGAGTTACGAAATTAGCTGTGTCAAAATTATCCGACACGACAAAATTGGCTGTATCGGGATAAAGATGGATACGGACACGGACACGGTGCACGGACATGATGATGGTTGTTGATTATTGGCAATGGTTGAGAATTGTGGTTGTGGAAAAAAATAAAAGGAAGCCTCTCCTATATATAGGAGTAGGGTTTCCCTAATTAAAGAAGGATTAGAATTTCCATGGATAGTCCTTCCATATAATTAAATCAAAAATATTGATCAAATCTTTATACATAAATAATATCTAATTTTTAATATCTATCATTTTAAATAAACAGTTTTATAAATCAAAACCTTTAAAAATAAACGATAATAATAAACTAAATAATTATATATTTATAAATATCAAATTGTAAAATTGATAATAATAAATTAAACAATTTTTGAATATATTTATATAAATTCAAAATCTATTTTAAAGAAAATCGACAAAGCCCTTCCTTAATCAAAATGCCTTTTATAGATTTAAAATATTATCTTAGTCAAAAAATATTACAAACTAAAAATAAATCAACATTTTTAAAATTCGGGTAGTGGGCTTACATACATTATACTAACATGAATAAGGTATAGAGTAATATATGCTAGCAGACACGTATAATATAAGGCATATCATGTACTATATACTAGCAGTTAAGTAAATGGACATAATGTGTAGTGCAATGATATACTAGCAGTTACGTATAATATAAGGTATATCATGTACTCTATACTAGCAATCGAGTATATGTCCATGGCTTAGGTGGCTACATACTTCATGATCGTTCCCTCCACCCACCCCTCGACAAAACATGATGAACTTGCAAGCAAGTAAGAAACACAAAAACATGTCAACCAAGTGACTGTAAATATGCATGTAAAGTTGCTAAGTAAAGTTGAGATACAAGTACTTGCCTTATCCTTAAAAATCAATGTCTCAATGTCCGCCTAGAATAGGACAAGAATAGGTTAGACCCTAAAATAACATTTAACTAAATAACTAACTAGCTATTTACAAACTAGTTAACTATCTATACAAACTAACTTTAGTAGAATATTACCATATATATACTGGCTAACAAGAAATAATTTAATAAAATTCTATATTAAATATTATATGAATACTAGCATAATTTAATGTAAAATAATTTTACAAATATTAACTAAAAGTATTTATGTACCATGCTACAATTATAATTATTTAATAACTATACTTAAAAAAATTTGCTATCTAGAAATATTACTAAGAAATACAAGAGAATAAAAATAATATTAATAGCAATAATAATAGCAATAATAATACAAATAATAGGAACAATGTTAACAATATGTAAAAATAATCTCAGCCCAACACCTCTGGATCAGCCCAACCTCACTACTAGGCTCGGCCCAATCTTTTGCAGCCTAAATATTCATTTCCTATTGTTTTTATTCTTTTTCAAACACCAGCCCATCCAATGGGCTGGCCAACCCGGCCTACTCCATCTAATGAAAATCCTAACCCTACAGTTTGTACTCTTTCTCTTTCTCTTTCTCTTTCTCACTCACTCTCTCTCTCTCTCTCTCTCTCTCTCTCTCACTCACTTACTCACACATACGCAGAGCCGCCTCTCTATTCACTCAAACCCTAAAATCCCTTTCTCTATCTCTTTTACCATTCTTTACTCAGCCGACACTATCATCTATCCCTAACCTCTCTTCCACTCCTTACTTTCTCACATCAGCCAACCCATGATCAGTGAAAAAAAAGAAGAAAAGGAAAGAGGAGATCGAGAAGAAGGTGGTTACATGAGCTCAGCGGAACGTCACAGCGAGATTCAAATATAGCGACAGAGAGTACTCGTGAAGATGAGCTAGGATGTCTCTAGATCTTCCTGAGCAGCATCCTGACACGGAGGTGGCAAGTGTGGCACCTGCCTCCTAGATTAGGAAATTTAGTTATGTTTAACTTTTGTAGCCATTAAGGATTGTGCCTAAGCTCATAAGAGAGCTATGATCTTATTGTGGTCAAATGGCTGTTAGATAGTTTATATGGACACTATTTAGCTACTTAATATTTAATATGAATTTTAGATCTTTTTTATATTTATTTTATTAAGTTTTATATATTTTAAAGGCTTACAATATTTACAATAAGGCCATTTAAGACTATTTTGAGACAAAGTATTTTTATTTAGAATTTAATAGGTTAAATATATTTTCTGCCATTTTCTATAATTTTTTGGAATTTTTTAGAGATTTATTTTGAATTATTTGGAGTTAAATTGAATTAAAAATTAATTTTTGCATATTTAAACCTATTTACCCAGTCAGTGGTGGGGGGGGGGCACCCATCAGCCGCTCAGGACGAGAGGGGCGAGCCCACATGTTATCGACAACTCCGCTGAAGTCTTAATTGGGAAATTTCCTAATTAAGAGCTGCGGCTTCCCTTAGCCGGCTCAGTTAAACCGGGTGACCATCCAACCACCCATTTTATGAGCGGGGCCGATGGATGGCCGCCACGTGGCCTAGAGCTTCAGCTCAACCGCCTCTTTAAGCCGACCGCTCACTATATATATATATATATATATATATATATATATATATATATATATATAAAAATATATATATATATATATATATATAAAATATATATATATATATATAATATATATATATTTTTTAATATATATATTATATATATATATATAATATATAATATATATATATATATATATATATATATATATATATATGAACTGCGGAAAACCGAAAACCCTATTATTCCTGGCCGATTTTGAGGAGAGTTGTCGCAAGAAGATCCCCGACTTCCCGGAGCGATTGCGGACAGCCCCGACCTTGAATTTGTGCACTATTTTTTTATTGAATTCATCTTGAGGTAAGCTTTCAGAATTTAAAATTTATTTATGATATTTTGCTTATGAATTTCTGGGGAATTACTTTAGTGTTGCTTGTCAAAAAACATGACACATCGCGATCCGTTCAAAGTTTTGGAAAGCTAACATGATTGTCTTCGATATATAATTTTTCCAGAATTTTAGAGATTTGTTTCCTATTTTATATTATTAAGATGAAATCAGATTTGATCGATAAATCACTGATTTGGTCACGGTTAGCCATAACGGCGATATCTTTTGACCAAAGTGTGATTTTATGGCATGGTCGATTCCGGTGCCCTCATGGCACTGAAATCTACCAAGTTAAACTTCCCAAATGTCAAGTTCATGATGTTTGACTAGATAGTCAATGACGTGCCTCGAATTGCATGCCATGGTTTCTAAAATTGGAAACATGACTTTTATGTCCAAACTTCTTTGTTTAGGTTATATTCAGATTATATTAGGTTCTTAAGTAAATTATTCCAGAATTAATTGATATTAGATAAGGAAACTCATTAGCCACTTATTTCATGATTTTAGAATTAGAATCTTAGAATTGACTTGTAGTTTTCGTGCACGGTTCGTGGTACGATATGCGATATGGGTTGATAGTTTCTAGATCAGCGTTCCTATCATCCTCGACTTGTAACAACAATTTGTTCAAGGGTTCAAGCAAGTATAGTATTGCATTATGTTTTAGTTCATTATAATACTTTCTCTATTGTTCCCTTGTTTGATATCCCGTGGAGACATTGTTTGATATTTCGCTAAGATATTATTTGATATTTCGTTGAGATACGATTATGACACGGTAGTTATTATATCCTTCTTATTGTATCATTAACCGTTGTATCCCACCCGTTCACATTTTAAAAGGTATTTCACACACACAGTCATTTTCATTGTTCTTGATCGTAGTTCAGTTCTTTATCTTCATGCTTCCTTTTCCATTAGCTTACTCGTTCATGATTATTGCTTTTCATATGTAGTTCATATCTTTCTAGTTCTTTATATGCTGTTTACCATTTCTATTTCTCATTGATTCTAGCTTATTTTGTGCTAACAACATTAAATGCAATATAGTTGTACTTTGCTCTTTTCCTGACTGGATCATTGATATAGGTGAGGATGACAAGTATCTCTAAACTTATTATTATGCACCACCCTGAGGATAGTGCTGACGATGTTGGTACCGAGACTCAGGAGCCATGATCGATCTCTGGAGGGATCTACATTTATCTTTTATTATACTTTAGTTTTTTTTTTCCTAGTTGGACCAGATTTGTTCTCGAATGGACTATATTATTATTCTGGATTTTAGACTCTTTGTTATTGGATTTGGATATTATCATTTTCATTATCTATTATACTCTTATTTCTTTGGTTTGAGTCATTAATGAGTATGATTTGTATCTTTGATCACCTGTATTTGTGGAGGATTTTATTGTGTGTACTAGACAACATTCTACCATCGATATCGCGGCGTAGGCTGGGCTTGGATACGAATTCGTACTCGGTTATACGGGAGCGGGTCGTGACAAGTTTTTATGGTGGCCTATGCAGTTCAGTTTTTACAAAGACTGAGAACTCGTGGTAGTACTTAAGTTAGTCGTACTACTGCGAGCTTGTGAATAGGATTATATTGTTAGGATCTCCTCCACATGTTTGACACTTTATTGATCTCCGTATTGACTTCAACATTTTCCTTGACGTGCATCCTGATTGAATCTTCCCACCGTTTAATGATTTTCTTTTATTGTAGCTAATGGATTCTTGGGACAAGAACACCACTCCGATGGATACCCCACCAACTGTAGGTGGAACTTCTACAGATGGGACCCTACCGACACATGGAGGCCAGCTTACCCATCTGATCGACCAGTCACATCCATAGACTTCAAGGTTCCGAAGAGATGACATTCCACCACCCCCGTAGTTCCCTCCGCAGACTTCAGCACCAGTACCTGTTCTGCCTCCAGCACCTGCTTTAGACAATGCTCTGATTCTTGGGATCTTCCAACAGCTTATCAATTCTCAAACAGAGCAGGTCGACATCTTCCACGATAGTTTGAAAGAGGCTCTTCAGATTACAGATGCTTCCTGACCACGTCCTGGAACTTGTAAGGACATTATGAACCTCAGGCCCTTGGAATTCTATGAGATAGAAGGGATTATCTATGTTGATGAGTGGCTAGAGAATATGGAGCAATTTCTTCAGATGGCTCAAGTTTCAGAAGACCTGAAGATAGAGTCAGTCAGCATGCAGCTTTTCGACATCGCCCGGACGTGGTATAGAGATGAGCCCTGACTTTCCACACCAGATACGATATGGAAAGAGTTTAAGGAGCTATTCAAGAATAAGTTCTACCCCAACATAGCTTGAGAGGCGTTAGAGAGTCAGTTCAAGAGTCTGGAGCAGGGAAACCTCACCGTCGAAAAGTACACCTCAGAGTTTTCTCGCATTAGCTGCTTCGCAGAGAGAATGGTCAATACCCCTGAAAGCAAAGCTCGAAGATTCAAAAAGGATTATCTCACGAGATTTGCCTAGTCGTCGCCCCAGTCAAGACACTACCTACAAGAGGATCTTGAAGGTTGTACAAGCAGTCGTGAAAGAGCTGGATCGCAGGCCGAAGAGAGACCGAGATGTGCACGGAGGAGTTAGCAGCCAATCAGGACCGACGAAGCATCCCAATGTCCCAGGGAAGACTTCACCACTACAATATCACCAGTAGCCTCATTCCCAGTAGTAGTTTTGACCATCTAGTAGAGCTTCAGCACCACAACAGCAGAATCAGACTACGACGACTACTATATGCTCATATTGTTGGAGGCCAGGACATCACTTTGATTATTGCCGCAGAAGATTACAACAATGCTTATCGTGTGGATCAGCTATGCCCCAGGTAAAAGAGTGTCCCATAATATTTACTCGTCATGGTCCAGTACCTACTCAGAGAGGATGATAAGGACCACTAGCGACTCAGCACAGGGGCCTACCACTTTCTACTCGACAGCAAAAGTTTACTCAACACTAGCAGCAGAGAGGAGCACCACAGCAGGGACGTGCTTTTACTATGGCAGTCGAGAAGCCAGAGGCTATTGCAGATGTGATCGCAGGTTCTACTTTACTCAAATCCATAACACCTATTACTTTATTTGATTCCAGTGCGTTTCATGGTTTCATATCTGTAAGTTTTGTACGAAAACATAGTATATGTCACCCCCAGTTTTCAGAAACATAGGTATTTTTGTCATTTTATATTTTTGAATATTTTTGAAAGTTATTTTATTATTTATGATATTATTTTGGGGTTGAAATTTATTTTATTATTTATGATATTGTTTTGGGGTTATTTGAGTCGGGTTCGAATTTCAACTCAATCCGACTTGAAATGGGGACCCGGGGGGTAGTTTGACTCTAGTAGAACCCACACACTAGATAGGCATGGCCCACATGATATTAATTTTAGTTCACATGATGTTAATTTTAGTTAGTAGTTAGGCTAATTATTTATGGATAGGTTTAGTTTAATTAGAGACTTAAAACTAGACTAAATTGACCTCAACCTTTAACCCATTCCTAATTTAAATCAAACAGATTAGTAGAGGGCATTTTGGACATTCAAAATGGGGACACCTCATCCTTTTTGGGCAGCCACCTATGGGGGGATAAGGAGTGAGTCACTCCTTCATTCATTTGTTTTCATCCACTTTCTCTCTCTTGTTCTTCCCCAAATTAATTTAGAGATGAAACTCCATTGATTTCATCTCCAAATCAACCGCTTCTTCCACCAAATCTTCTTCATTTCATCTATACTCCATGGTTAGAGGGTGCTAGCCAAGTTTGGGAGGATTCGGAGCTCGTTCATGTCCTTTTAGAATCTCTACGTGTCGGTGTAGTGTCGGAAGGATTTTCCTTTGAATCTCTCTCCCGGAAGGTATAATCTCTCCTCGAAACCACCCCTACATGCATATAGAAATATTTTGAACCCATAGGAATGACCTCCATCGTTGTATCTCCATTTGTTTCCATTTTGTGTCCATTTGGAGGTCACAGGAGTGTCCTTTGTGTTGTGATTGTGTCCTAGTAGAAAAACCCCCCTATTTTGGACACTTGTGTGCATATATATATATATATATATATATATATATATATATATATATATATATATATATATATATATTTGTGTGTGTGGTTAGATGGTTAGAGAGTGGATTGATCTTATTTAGGATGGTTAGAATAAGTTTTGTTTAGATAGCTATGTTGGTATCCAAGTATTTTGGCCTACATGTGTTTTTTGTCCAAACAACCCAAATTAGTCATAATTTTTATCCACGTTTTTAGTAGCTAGAGCAACTTATAAATGCCATAACTTTTAGCTCATAATTCCAATTAACCTCTGGTTTTTTTTTAAAAGAAGCATATCGAAGTTAGCTTTCCAAATATATATTTTAATAGGCGAAATTTGTTCTAAAACTTTCTGTAGAATTGTTTGAGTGTCAGCTGTACGAAAGACGAACGCGTTACGGTGTTTTCACGATTTCGGGAGCTTCCGGACACGAAAATGCAATCCATTTAAAGTTTCGGAAAGCTAACACGAAGCTACAACATACTTTAAACCAAGAATTTAATAAATGCCCAATTGGTACAGTATTGGTTTTAAGTGGAAGAGTGACTATACGATATATGCATTTTGTGTAACCTATGAGCCTATGTAGTATGGATATTAAATGAATATAGAGTATGTAATGCATGATATGTTAGATGAATGAAATAATATATATATGATATATATTCTCTTTACATTAATGTATATATATGTTTGAATGCAAGCATGTAGGAATGCTATTAATATAATGCATATAAGCAATGCATGAATGAAAGAATGATATACAATATATGCATGAAAGTATATAATGAATGCTAGATATGAATACAAGATATATATGTAATGATAGATATGAATGCATAATGTATAAATATTGTAATGCAATATATAATGATAACATGTATGGTAATGTAGAGTATATGATGCAAGCATGAATGAATGGAGGAAATACATGTATATAGGTAATATAGAATATAATATATGAATGCAAGCATGCAAGATAATGTATTGTATCCATATATGATGTATTTAACTTAAAGATAATGTAATATATGAAAGGAATGAATGATAATATATACATGATATGTAAGGTAATGCAAGGTATGAAACATATGATGTGTGCATGTTTGTATGTCTCTATATTAATGTATGAAATGATAAGAATATACAATGTATGCATATGTATAAAACATGTAGGTAATGCATAGATGCATGAATGAAATGAATGTTTGCAATATGTTAATATAAATACAAGTATCTAATATCCATGAATGTAAGTATAATATAATACAAGTATACATGTATGTATCAGGTAATGTAATATACATGACATGTATGTATGCATGTATACAATGTAAGTATGTATGTATGCATTTCTATAAACTGAGTTAACCTATAACCTTTTACACACATGCATTCATACACCCTTTGACATCATGTATCCCATGTCACATACACCTACCTATCACTAAATTTTAGAACATTAACACATATCCTTTCACACATGCCAAACACACACATACTCACTTACTCTTTTACCTCTCTTTCTCTATATATATATATATATATATATATATGTATGTGCCTATAAATATAGGTTTCCTATATATATCTATGTATATGAATATGTAAATGTGAATAATATATATATACATTATATGGCTAAGTTTGTGTGCCTTGTTAGCTTATGGTTTAGTTTTGTGCTTGGTTTAGCAAGTGACTTAGGCTATGAGTTAGTAGCTATCTTGGATACTTGATTTGCATATACTTAGTTTGTTTAGACCTAGAATTGACTAACCTAGACTAGTTGACCATTGTTGACCCAACCCTAGCTAGTTTGACCACAGTTGACTAGAGTTGACCTAGTTTGACTTTATAGTTGACCAAGTTGACTTTGACCTAGATTGACTTAGAATCATGTAGATTGTATTATAATTTCAATTACCATATAAATTGAACTCTTTATTACCTATGTTGCTATAACTAGGACTCTATGACTCCAGTTGGCCATCTTTTCATATCAGCTGTTCAGGATATCAGGCGAGTACATTCTCTGATCATTTCATATAATGTTTAGTATTATATTTCCTGCTTTAGACTATCTTACTTGATGCTGACATGTTGGTAACACAGATTGGTACTATATGGATCCCTTCATGAGATGTTATCCCTCTCGGGAGCATCGAATACTTTTGTCTCGTGTGTTTCACTTACATCACGTATCTCATGCTTCTATTATCATGAATCTTCAGGAATCAGCTAGTGACTCATGTACCCTCATGATCACCGAGCCTTCCCGAATCAATTCATGAATCACCATTTATGGGCAACGTAGTATAATCATTAATCTTAACGTAACTTGAATGGATCCTTGTGTATTGATTGGGGATGGCGGAGTATAAATGAACATGTGAATAAATCCAAGTAGTGTAATCATGAATCAATTCCAAGTAGTGTAATCATGAATCAGTCCTTAGCCATTCACATGTTTATCCAGTACTCTGAATCACTAGCACTGTCTCTCTTTATATATATCATAGATATTTACTTACAGTCTCTCTTTTACATTATGTTATTTCTTCAGATCCTGTATTTTATTCTCTAGCATGATTACATTTCCTTTCCTGCTATGACTTGTTGAGATGTATTGTGCTCGCTCCTGTCCTGACTGGACCTGTTGATAAATTTTACAGATAGCTTGGAGGTTGTCTGCTAGCCTAGAGAAGACACGGTAGAGGTTGTATAGATAGCTAGGGTTTCTTTATAGCTTATTTTCAGTTGTCTTGAGCTGTATTTATTCTATGGATTACTGTATTTAAGATTTGAGATGTTTTCTGAGTTTGTGTATCTTAGACACTTAGACTTCTATCTGCTGTATCTCTTTTGGATTTCATGTTTTATCTATCTTCCATTATGCTCTACCTTAGATGTGATTGAGTTTATATTCTGCTATGTCACCCACATTCAGGGAGTATAAACTGCTTAGCCTTATACTGTTAGATGCATGAGACATAGGACAGCGTTTCTACTGCCGACACTGCGGCGTAGGCTGGACGTATCCACTTCTCGTGCCCTTACTCTAGGGTGCAGGTCATGACAGTATAGTCTCTGAACCCATCAATTGGGGTTGCAAGATCGTGACTGGAGGGAGCATTATCCCAGTTCATGATATTTGCAACGGTTGTTCTATAACCTTGGGAGGCAAGAATTTGCATGTAAGCTTACTCGTATTGCCACTTCCGAGCTTCGATATCGTTCTCGGGGTGGATTGGTTGAGTAAGCATTATGCTACTATTGATTGTTATAGAGGTTGTGTTGTCTTTCGCCCACCGGAAGAGGTCGAGTTCGAGTTTGCTAGAGGAGTAGTAGAGCAGGCTGATGGGATTAGCTTTGGAGCTGTGATGAAGGAGAGTGAAGCGCCGCATCCTATTATTACAGAATTCTTGGATGTATTCCACGAGGAGTTGTCAGGACTGACGCCCGATAGAGATATCAAATTTTCTATTGATCTAATACTGGAAGCAGAACTGGTGTCGAAGAATGTCTACCGGATCAACAACAACGAGACAGTAGAATTAAAGAAGCAGATTGATGTGTTGGAAGAGAAAGGCTTTATTTGATCGAGTTCTTCGCCTTAGGGATCTCCGGTGTTGTTCGTGCCAAAAAAAGATGGGACGGTGCAGATGTGCATCGATTATAGCTTGAACAGCCTCACCATCAAAAATAAATACCCATTACTGCAGATAGATGATCTTTTCGATCAGTTGAACGGTGCCAATATATTTTCGAGGATCAATTTACGATCGAATTATCACCAGGTGAGAGTGAAGAAGGAAGATGTACCGAAGACTGCATTTCATACAAAGTACGGCTAGTATGAATTCTTGGTGATGTCGTTCGAGTTGACGAATGCTCTAGCTATTTTTATGAACTTGATGAATAAGGTGTTCCACAAATACCTTGACAAGTTTGTAGTAGTGTTTATAGATGATATCCTCATATATTCGAAGAACCCGGAGGAACATTAGAGTATTTGAGGATAGTGTTAGAGACTTTGAGAAATGAGAAGTTGTATGGAAAACTCTCCAAATACGAGTTTTTCCTAAATAAAGTAGAGTTGCTGGGGCATGTCGTGACTGGAGAAGAAATAGCAGTGGATCCAAAGAAGGTTGCGGCCGTTGAATCATGGCCTACTACAACATCTATTGCAGAAATTAGATGCTTCTTGGGATTGGTCGGCTAATACAGAAAGTTCGTGAAAGATTTTGCTCGAGTTGCAGAACCCATAATGAAGCTTACTCGAAAGAACAAAGAATTTGTATGGACTGAAGAATGCCAAGCTGCATTTGATGACTTAAAGAAGAGATTGACTACAACTCCTGTTTTGATAATGCCATCTGGATCGGAAGGCTTTGCCATTTACAGTGATGCTTCAGGCAAGGGATTGGAATGTGTTCTCGAGCAGAATAAGAAGGTAGTAGCATATGCGTCCAGGCAGCTACGACCACATAAGAATAACTATCCTACTCATGATCTCGAATTGGCAGCAGTAATCTTTGCCTTGAAGCTATGGAAACATTACTTATATGGAGAGAGGGTTGAAATTTTTATAGATCGTAAGAGTTTGAAGTATGTATTCACCCAGAAGGAATTGAATATGAGGCAGCGAAGATGGTTAGAGTTGATGAGTGATTTTGACATCAATTTGCAGTATCATCCTGGAAAGGCCAACATGGTTGTCGATACATTGAGTCGATATCCTATGGCTTTGTATTTGACGATGGATTGGAACCAACTAGAAGACTTGGACAGTTTGGGCAAAGAAGTGGTTATTACGGGGATAGATGGTTAGATGATGGGCGTGTGGATCCAGTCTAGTTTGGTGGACAAGATCCGAGAGTATGAGGACGAGGGTCTCAGGCAGATCAGAAATCAATTATAGGCTAGATTAGTGGATGAGTTCATTATTGCAGAGGATGGCTCATTGCAGCATGGGACTAGATTATGTGTGCCTAGCGGAGATATACGTAAGGAGATTATGTAGGAGGCTCATAGATCACAATATTATTTCATCCTGGAGCTACGAAGATGTACAAGGATTTGCGAGAGCATGTATGGTGGTATGGGATGAAGAGGGAAGCGGCATATTTTGTTTCTAGATGTTTAATGTGCCAACATGTCAAAGCCGAAAGGCAGAGACCGGGAGGTTTGTTGTAGTCGTTGCCAATTTCAGAGTGGAACTGGGAGCATATCACGATGGATTTCATTTTAGGACTTCCACGCATACAATGAGGGAAGGATGCGATTTGGGTCGTCGTAGATGGGTTGACCAAATCGGCCCACTTTATACCGTTCAAAGTTGGTTTGTCTACAGAGAAGTTAGATGAGCTATATGTGAAGTTGATTGTCTGATTGTATGGAGTTCTGGTGAGTATCGTCTCGGATCAAGACAATAGATTCACTTTCCACTTTTGGAAGAGCTTGCAGGCTAGTTTGGGTACTCAATTCAAATTTAGCACTGCCTATCACCCCCAAACAGACGGACGGTCGGAGAGGACCATTCATACACTTAAAGATATGTTCAAAACTTACACATTGGACTTTGGAGGATCTTGGGAAGACCATCTACACCTAGTGGAGTTCTTATTCAATAATAATTATCAGGCCAGTATTGGTATGTCACCCTTCAAAGCTTTATATGGGAGAAGATGTCGTACCCCTCTATCTTGGGACGACGTAGGAGAAAGAGCTTTATTGGGACCAGAGATAATAGTGGATACCATAGAGAAGGTGAAAAAGATTTGAGAGATGCTTTGCGTAGCACAGGACAGGCATAAGCATTAGGCCGATAGTCATAGGAGACCGTTGGAGTTTGAGGTAAGTATTATTTTATTTAAGGAAATATGAAGTTATATATTATATCCTAATAGATGATTATTGGTCAAGGTGGAAGACTTGGTATTCTTGAAGATTTCTCCTACACGTAGAACGATTCGATTTGGAAAGGGTGGAAAGCTTAGTCCAGGTATATTGGACCATTTTGCCTTATGGAGCGAGTTGGGGCAGTTGCTTACCGACTTGCTTTGCCACCTCCTTTGGAAGGAGTGCACGTGTTTCACGTATCGCAGCTTAGACGTTACGTCGCTGATCCAAGTCATGTATTGGATTACTCGGAGATCGAGATTGGGCCGAGCCTCACCTACCCGAAGCAGCCTGTAGAGATATTGGACCGAAGGGAGAAGGTACTGCGCAACCAAATAATACCCTTGGTTTGCATAGCTTGGAGGCTTCATTCCCCCAGAGAGTATACGCTGGAGCGAGAAG
This sequence comes from Iris pallida, assembly GCA_029216955.1. Lineage (NCBI taxonomy): Eukaryota > Viridiplantae > Streptophyta > Magnoliopsida > Asparagales > Iridaceae > Iris > Iris pallida. Next base: position 6,874,720 of record JANAVB010012999.1, on the reverse strand, counting down.
ATGAGATGCGCGAGAGGTTTCCTCATTTGTTCCCTGATTGAGGTATGATTGTTGCAAACATACTTTACTTTTATTTTTGAAGAACAAAATATTTTTAAAGGGGATAGTATGTGGCACCTGCCTTCTAGATTAAAAAATGATGTTATGTTTATCTTTTGTGGTCATTAAGGATTGTGCCTAAGGTCATAAGAGAGTTATGATCATATTATGGTCTTATGGCTCTTAGATAGTTTATATGAACACTATTTAGCTACTTCATATTTAATATGAATTTTAGATATTTTTTATATATATTTTGTTAAGTTTTATATATTTTAAAGGCTTCCAATATTCACTATGAGTCCATTTGAGACTAGTTTGAGACAGTATTTTTATTTAGACTTTAGAAGGTTCAATATATTTTCTATAATTTTCTATAATTTTTCTGGAATTATTGGAGATTTATTTTGAATTATTTGGAGTTAAATTGAATTAAAAATTAATTTTTGCATATTTAAACCTATTTATCCAGCCAGTGGTAGGGGGCCCACCCGCCAGCCGCTCAGGCCGAGCAGGACGGGCCCACATGTCAGCGACACAGGAACTGAAGTCTTAATTAGGAAATTTACTAATTAAGAGCCGCGGCTTCCCTTAGCCGGCTCAGTGAAACCGGGTGGCCATCCAACCACCCATTTTATGAGCGGGGCCGACGGATGGCCGCCACGTGGCCTGGAGGTGTGGCTCAACCGCTTCTTTAAGCCGGTCGCTCAATATATATATATATATATATATATATATATATATATATATATATATATATATATATATATAAATATATATATATATATATATATATATATATATATATATATATATATATGTGTGTGTGTGTGTGTGTGTGTGTGTGTGTGTGTGAACTGCGTAAATCGAAAACGCTATTATTCCTAGCCGATTTTGAGGAGAGTTGTCCCAAGGAGATCCTTGATTTCCTGGAACGATTGCGGATAGCCTCGACCTCGAATTTGTGCACCATTTTTTATTGGATTCTTCTTGAGGTAAGCTTTCATTTATAATTTATGTACGAAAATTTTTCTTCTGAATTTCTCGAGAATTATTTTAGTGTTGCTTGTCAAAAAACTTGACATGTACTACGGTTTCAAGATCCAGAACTCCAATTCGTGATCCGTTTGAAGTCTTGGAAAGGTAACACAACGATCTTCGATATATAATTTTTCTAGAATTTCTGAGGTTCGTTTCCTATTTATTAATTAAGATGAACTCAGATTTGATCGGTAAATCACCGATTTAGTCACTGTTAGCTATAACGGCGATATCTTTTGACCAAAGCGTGATTTTGCGGCACAGTCAATTTTAGTGCACTCGTGGCACTAAAATCTACCAACCTGCACTTCATAAATCTCGAGTTCATGATGTTTGACCAGATAGTCAATGGTACGTCTCGATTTGCGTGCTATGGTTTCTAAAATTGAAAACATGACTTTTTATGGCCAAACTTCTTTGTTTAGGTTATTATTCCAAAATTAATTAATATTAGATAAGGAAACCCATTAGCCACTTATTTCATGATTTTAGAATTAGAATCTTAGAATTGACTTGTGGTTTTCGTGCACATTCGTGGTACGATGTGCGATATGGATTGGTAGCTTCTAGATCGGCGTTCCTCTTATCTTCGACTTATGATTACAATTTGTTCAAGGGTTCATACAAGTACAGTATTGCATTATGTTTTAGTTTATTATAACGCTTTCTCTATTGTTCCCTTGTTTGATATCTCGTAGAGACATTGTTTGATATTCTGTTGAGATATTGTTTGATATTCTATTGAGACATGATTGTGACACAGTAGTTATTGTATTCTTCTTATTTTATCATTGACCGTCATTAATTGTTAGTAAATCGGGAGGGGAATACTCGGTAAGTACGTAAACAAACCCAAATATTGTTATTGAATGATAGCTAAGTCATACACATCACGTATAGGATAGTCGTACCAATATTGAACCATCCATGATGTGCCATATTAGCCCAGCCGTTCACATAAAAGGTATTTCACACACACAGTCATTTTTATTGTTCTTGATCGTAGTTCAGTTCTTTATCTTCATGCTTCCTTTTATATTAGCTTACTCATTCATGATTATTGCTTTCTATATCTAGTTCATATCTTGCTAGTTCTTTATATTCTCTTAACCATTTTTTTCGTTTCTCATTGATTCTAGCTTATTTTGTGCTAACAACATTAAATGCAATATGGTTGTACTTTGCTCTTTGCCTGACAGGATCGTTGATATAGGTGAGGATGACGAGTATCTCTACACTTCTTATTATGCACCACCCGAGGATAGTGCTGACGATGTTAGTACCGCGACTCAGGAGTCATGATCGATATCTGGAGGGATCTACGTTTATCATTTATTAAACTTTAGTTTTCTTTTCTTAGTTGGACAGTGTTTGTTCCCGGATGAACCATATTATTATTTGGATTTTAGTCTCTTTGTTATTGGATTTGGATATTATCATTTTTATTATCTATCATACTCAAATTTTCTTGGTTTTTGTTATTGCTGAGTATGATTTGTATCTGTGATCAACTGTATCTGTGGAGGATTTTATTGTGTATACTAGACAGCGTTCTACCGTCGATACTGTGGCTTAGGCTAGGCTTGGATACGAACTCATACTCGGTTATCCGGGAGTGGGTCGTGACAGCGAGCACGGCCTCGACGTCTAGGTGCTTCGGTGGACGTCAACATCTCCTGGCGAGCGGATCTAACGGCTAGGACGCGACGATCGGTCGGGATCTGGCCGATCCGGTCCAGTGTCACAGATCATGATAGAAACGAGGTCAAGGAGTCGATGATGAAAGCGGTGGACAAAGACCTCGGTCGGGATGTTGGCGACGTAGCTTGATCGTGGTCGAACAGCTACGAGATCAAGGAGTCGATGATGACAGCGGTGGATGAAGACAGCTAGGGTTTCGACGTTTGTAGTCTTGAGGTGGTACGTTGGCTTGATGAACGAGGGCTCCAATCTGGAGGAGCGGCATCGAGATGAAGATGCGGTACGGGGCAGTGCGTTGGCTCGATGACGCCCATAAATGACGGTGTGCGGTTCTTGATCTGGTGGCGGGTGGCGACTGAGTTTTCTGGCAGTAGTCGTTCACGACGATGGCGAGTAGGATCTGTGGGAGGGGACTCGGCAACAGCAGTCAAGGAGTTGGGGCGGCACCGGCGACACGTCGGCCGGATACGACAGAATTAGGTTTGTGGACTTGATTCGAGATACGGTGGGTTCGGGTGGCTGGACACGAGAGTGTGTTTGTCCTGTGTCAAGGAACACAGGACATAATAGGGAGTAAGGATGGACAGGAAGATTGTCGGTATTGGACACAAATATAAATATAAAATTGGATTTATTGGAATGGACTCGGACACAAGGACACGATCATTAGGCCACAATGAGTAATAATTAGGAATAATTAATCAACAATAAATGATGGCTATTATAGCCTCATTAGGAAAGTCCTAAAATATCTTGGCACAAGTGTTGGGAGAATATTCCTGGAATATTCCAGATTAATCCTCGTTAATTTTAATTAATCCTAAATAGTCTAATTATTCCAGAATGTTCCCACTAAGTCATGTGACTAGGCATTCCATAATGGATTTCCTAAAATAGCCAACATACTTAGGAGTAATTACAAATATGCCATTACAAGGAGGAAACTATAATAATCCGGTTAAATATTCTAATGGAAAATGATAATAGAAAATAAGTTCAAATAGAATATTCTAAAAAAATATTCCAAAAATTACTAGAAAATAATAAAATATTAAAATAATTGAGATTTTGAAATCAGAGGGTTACAATATGGTATCCCAAAACGACATCATTTGACCTGATTGGGTATTCTGATGCTGATTTTGCTGGATGCAAAGTGGACCGTAAAAGTACCAGCGGTACATGTCATTTCCTAGGTAAAGCTCTAGTCTCTTGGTTTAGTAAGAAACAAAATTTTGTCGTATTATCAATGACAGAAGTCGAGTATATCGCTAGAGGCCATTGTTGTGCACAAATTTTGTGGATGAAGTAAACTTTAGAAGACTATAATCTGCACTACACAAAGATTATCATTTATTGTAACACTAGCACAATAAATCTGACTAAGAAACATGTATGTTACTCACGCACTAAATACATCAAAATACGTCATCACTTCTTACATGATCACCAGCAACACAGGGATATTTTCTTAGAATAAATTGACACAGATCATCAGCTAGCAGATAATTTCACAAAACCATTAGCTGAAGATCGGTTCAACATTATTCGTCACGAGTTAGGTATTCTTGAATTTTCGAAAACATAATGCTTTAAGTTTAGAAAATTGTTTAAACTATATTCAAATGAGTTATTTTAATCGGAGTTATTTTGGGTACAAGCCGAAAGGGTCCTTCTGGTATACAGGTGTAAATAGCCTGAAGTGACACGTGTACTAGTCTTCGGACTATCGCTAACTGGGATCCAGCCCCTACAGCTAACCCAAAGTAATGAAGATTTATTTAAAATAAATGAATAATAGTTTTAATACAATTTCTATTCATAAATCAAGAATTGTTTTCAAAATGCAAGCTTACCGAACTCTGGCCTAGTTCGGTCACCCACTGAAAGAACTGACCAATTAGCTGTTGGTCCACTTTCTATTAATACCTCTTCATATTCTTCTCCTTCTACACGAACACAGCCACCTTCTACCTAAAAAACCCTAACCCTAGCTTCATTTTTTCTCCCAAATCTCTTGGTGTTAGGCCCTAATACTTCGAATCTAAGGGTTTTAGCACGTTCTCTTCCACTCTACGCCACTATTTTTTGGTAATCTCTACTATTTTCTTGTTAATTTTCTATGGCTCCTAAAATTTTCAAGAAAAAGAAAAGATGTGATGGTGCTTCTACATCAAGCCCATCCTATATACCTCAAGAAAGTCTATTTAGTCCACTTCTACCATCCGATGAGGATGACTATAATTCTACGTTACTCGTAGACTTAGAAACCTCACTCGCTTGCTTTCACGACTTTCACAAACGTCCCATATGTCCGGGCAATTCCATTAATTTTAACATATTTCTGGAATATTGTTTGACTTTCCAAACATTAACCTACGTAAATATGTAGAAATTTTCAATCCGATATACGACAACGCCAATTCAGATGTTTTATTGCAACCTACAATATTTGAATGGTACAATGTCTTCCTCAGTCTACCGGACTAAAATGGAATTTGATGATGACGACTTAAGCGAATGGCTTCAGGTCCCCAATACTAGAGATGCTTTAGTCGACATTACCAAATTCCAATTTAGTCATGACATGACCCGTACCCGGATATTCGGGTACGAGTACGTGGGCTACGTCCAGCCTACGCTGCAGTATCGGTGGTAGAACGGTGTCAAGTACCCAAAAATATCTACACCATCTATAAAATCCACAATGACATATGTACTCAAATCATATCACAAATAGCTAAGGATGATATTAAATAGAAGAGATATCAATAACTCTTAACAACTAAAGTCTACAAGTGAACATACACAATAAGAATGTATCGGAGACAAATACGATAACAAAATATAAATCAAAAATATAATGGCCTAGAGCTCTCCAGAGGTCAACTCACGATCTAAAAATACATCGAGATTTGTCATCATGAAGTCCAGGGTATGGGACATAACATTACCTAAGAAATAGTTTTCCAGTCCTGATTGGAGCGAAGTACATAAACTAACAGCAGTTCCATTAAATCGACAAAAACTATAAAACTGTTGTAGCTAGTAGTACAAGATGAGCAAGAAATGAAATAAGAACAGAAAATATAAATGGCAGCCACCAAATAGAGAATAGTAACAAGATGAGCATAGTGAATCAAGAAATATGGCAAATAAAGACTGTAAAGTAGAAGAGAACTAACTGAGATACATGGTGTGTCCAACAAAAAATATAGGAGAGTCCAGTAGGAACATATAGTGAGTCCAGTCAAGAAGTATAATGTGAATCCAGTAGAAAGTACTGAACTAGTATGTTTTGAAATACCGCTTTCGACACGTAAAGGGCTAGGGGGTAAATACGGCACATCTCACACTTGACAAGTGTACGACGGCTATATATTAAATACGGCTCATCGCACGCTTGGCCTAGCGGCGATGGCTATCTTTCCATATTAGACCAATAGGGGTTATTCAAGCATGATTAGGAATATTTACATGTCTACTCGAGTATTTCCCAGCGCCGGCTAGTACAAGTGAATCCATATCCTGACATGTAAATCAAGTTGAAGTTCAGCCAAAAAGTAAGTGATGCTAGTATGTGATTCCAGAAGGTGGTTCTAGTGAGTGATTCCACGAATAGAGGCCAGCAAGTATAATACATGTGTCGCTAGTAAATGAACCTAGAAATACTGATCCGTTTCGTGTCAGAGAATCGAAAATACTATGCTAGAAGCTGAATCATAATAATTATCAGATAATAAAAAGTATCAGAGAATGTACTCGCCTGATATCCTGATCAACAACTAAGGATCGATGTCTGAACAAATGTCACAAAGACCTAATATGAATTTACAGAGTTACTTGGTGTCTAGAGTAAACAATATATTTAAATGCATTAATTATATTCTTCTAGGCCTTTTCTAGGTCATGGAAGACAAACTAGGTCAAAGCTAGTCAATCTAGGTCATACTAGTCTCTATAATCATTATTACTAATAATATGAATTACAAGTTGTAGGTTATTAAAATATCAATTCTGCACCTCGTTATTCGTACAACAATCCTACGACACGCAAATTGAGAAAAGATGATCAATCGCAAGGTTAAAATTCTTATCGTGACGATCCACATGGTCAACTAGTCAATTTCGGTGATGTGAGATCACTGGAATCGACTGATCTCAGTTTCGACGCACGAATTTCGAGATATGAACATAAATAGAAATTAATTATAACTAATAATGATACATAAAAAAAATCTACAAACGGCGTCGGATAATGAAACAAATATCACCAACGTATCCAGAATAGTCAAATTAGCTAGAATAGCCTACCGATAAGTCCAATTTGGACACAGAGGCAAAACGATAATTTTGGGTCAAAATGATGTCCATCGTTGGACCCGCATTACACCAAAAAAAGTGCCAGGATAAAAGTCTACTAAACCTCCACGCATCTAGAATGATGATACGAACCCAACAGTATATCTGGAATTGGATTCCGATGAACCGATCTCAAAATGACCCGTTGACCCGGACATGGAGATCCGATTTGCCCGAAAATGCGTGCCTATAACCCCTCTTTCCAAATTGTTTTATTTATTTTGTGTTAAAAAAAGATTTTTCGACAAAACTTCATGAAAGGTATTATGTGATTAATTTTGTAGTTCAAAACTAATTTAAAAGTTATGGTTTGAAAATAATATTCAGTTTTATAAAAATATATGTTCTTAAATTTTGTTAATTGAGATTATGAAATATGTTGATATTACTTTTAGTCTTTCGAAACTTGTTTCTAAAATATTTTTGAATTAAAGGGTTTGCCATATATTTTAATATATTAATCCGGATATATAAAAAATATATATGTTGATGACATTGAGGATTTTAAGAAATATTATTATAAAATATTTGATTAAGATTCAAATTATCTGATAAATACGAAATATTATTTAAAATTATTAGTATTACTGGATTGAGATTAAATTAAAATTAGTTTTTTTAAACATTATTAGTTGATTTAAATTAAATTGAAAGTTTTACCTATTTTAAGCTTTTAGCATTCTGGGTACTTATCCGTGTATGGATTTAAAAATATCTCTTCATTTAAATAAGATTTTAAGCCACATAAGATATGTTACATATAGCATTAATCTTTGTCATATAAACATCACACCCTTATCGTTCTCATCCTCCTCATCATTCTTATCATAGCCGACCTATTTTCTGTTTCCCTCTCTCGCTGTATATGTAAAAATATCAATTCCTTATTTCTCTATGTAAACATATAAACCTGGCCCTTCCAGCTTTCCTCCTTCCTTCCCATAGCAAACACTCACTGTCGTACCATTACCGTCGTCACAACTCGACCACTATTCATCATAGCACAGCCAACACAAAGTCCGTATCCACCACCACCAGCGTGTTAGACGTGTCCGGACCCATGTGTCCGTGTCCTTTCCATCTTATTCCATATATTACAAATACAAAGCCGAACCTCGTATCCGACAATTTCGGATGCGGCAATATAATCATAAATCCTAAACCTAGCCCCTGTCGGTGCTCCCCTTTCCGGAGATCCACCTGACCCATCCGTTGCTATCGCCCGGCCATCCATCTCCTTAGTCGCCACCACAATCGACTCACACCACCAAAAACCCCACCACCACTAACCTGTCACCGCAACGATCCCGTCGAGCTGGGCATACTTCTTCCGGCCTCTAGATCCTCACTTTCGTGCTTACCCGCTGCCTCCATGTCCACCGGCGAGCCACTTCTTTGCGGAGCCAGGCCCATGCGTACACCGTAGGACCAGGCGAGCCTCGCGCTGGCTAATCTCGAGCGTCTCTTTCGCTTGGGTCCGACGCCACCGTACCGTGCTCGGTGAAGCTGCTTGGAGCCGTGTACCGTCTCTGTCGCCGCAGCCGCAAGCGAGAACCGGCATGCTCCTCCTCGTCGTTTGCCGCTCGCCATGATCTGTCGACAGGCACGCTCGTGCATCGCAGAAACCCTAGCCGCCATCAGCGGTGGTTGAGTATCGACGAGCCCCCGCGCCGTCCCTCCTGTACGGAGGTCAGCGGCGAGCCGACGTCACCGAGGTGCGACCGTGCCCGTGTCCCCTCGAGCGCGGTCAACAACTTCCAGAGCTGCCGAGGCCACTCCGGTCCAGATCCGGACGTCGAATTGAAGGAACCGAGCTAGGCGCCTCGTCGAGTTTCTCCCCAGTCGCTGCTCCGTCGATCACTCACCTCATGACCGCCTCCGCGCTGGAATGGCAGAGCCCCGGCTCTCACCTCCATCCCCTCTCCTGGTGAGCTCCTCACCTCTCCTTTCGTTCCCCTCAATTTTTATTATTCCCTTTTTTTGCCCTTTTCTCTCTCCCCATTTCTTCATATAAGTTTACAACAGAAGGGAGAGGAGCAGTAATTAGTAGGCTGTGTACTGTATAATACTATTATATTGCATTATACAGATTTATATATTTATTATTATTATAATTATTAATGTATATTATGAGTAGAATTATAATTGTATTTATTATCATTTGTTTTAGAATTTTATTAAGTTTACTGTTTTATAATAGAATTTTTTTAAATAAATTATTAAAACATACTAGTATAACCAAAATATAGTTGGCCTTATTTTGAGTTGGGCTCCGAGCCAGTAACATGGTTTAGAATCTTAAGCCTTATTTATTACTAGGCTTTTTACCTAACCTTTAAGTAAATTTGAGTTAAGCTATTTAAGTAATATTTTCCTAAAACTAAATACGTATTATTTTGGGCTCGTAGATAACTAAATTTGGGCTTCCATATTTGAAGGCTTATATTGGGTTTATGATAACAATTCTTTTTGGGCCTTATATATATATATATATATATATATATATATATATATATATATATCATATTTATAATAAGTTTTATATATTTTTGTAAATGCTTATAATATCCTTTGACTAAATAAGATTTTATTGCTAACTATATAGTACTTTGACTAAAAAGAATTAATAAATTAATATGGTTTCTAATATGTTTATTTATATAAAGTTGTAAATATTTTCTAATAAACTTTATAAAGATATATGTTCTGAGCTAAATAAATATATATAGTTTTTCAAACCATATAGTAATTTCGAAATAGTGTAAATATTTATTTACATAAACCGTTTCGATTATAAGCCATTGACCGTGACTAATCGTGTTTCCCATTTTCTTTTGATTTCGAATTCCTTCACATCAACCCTAGCCAACTGGACTATTCTGAGTGGTATAGTATTATCGGTTTCACCAGCAAAGGACCTCAGGCAAGTGCACTTTCTGATTGTTTTTTGATTTATAGTAGTTTATTCATTTCATGTTTATACATATGTCTTGCTACTTGTTGACACGCTCGTTATACGAAAATTAGTATCATGGATCTCTACTTACTATATTTCATGATTATCATGTTTTCGTGTTTCGTGACTTGTTCGAGTCCTTGAGTACTAGTCAGGAGGGAAAATATCTTAGAAGACGTGTGAACTACCCCTTACCCATCTCCCGTGTCTTTCGTTGAGAATAGCAGCTACACACGGGACGTGCATGGTGCCTGATTTACCACCTAACCGTTCACATGTCGAAACTGATATTTCAAAACACATAGATAGTTGACTTTTATTTGTTTTCTTGTTTTCTTCACCGCTTGCCATGACATCAGTTACTTTCTAGTTTTCATCTCACATATGTTATTTTTATGTCTTGTGAATTCTATAGTGTTTTCGTATTACCGTAGGTTTGTGTGCTTGTTCCATTCCTGACTGGAAACTAACATTTTTTAGGTTAGCTGTGGCTTCTCTTAGCATTGGAAGATACAGGTGTACTTGCAGGCCAAAACCTAGAATTTAAATAAATGTTGTAGTCATTTCAAATATGTGTAAGAATCTTGTACTTTCCTTTAAATATAAATCTTGTAATAATTTATAAATTTGATTTAGTAATGTGAATGAGCAATAAATGTGATACCTTTGTGATTTTGAGTATCTTGGCCGTGACAGCGTTCTACCGTCGACTATGTAGCGTAGGCTGGCTTGGACACGTCTCGTATCTGAAAAGCGGGTGCGGGTCGTGACAAGTTTTTGTGGTGGCCTATGCAGGTCAGTTTTCGCAAAAGATTACGAACTCGTGGTAGTATCTATGTTAGTCGTACTACTACGAGCCTACGACGAGAAATGTTCATTCACAATTAGGAATAATTTGATTTTAGGAAACAGGCTAGGACTAGGAGTCCCTAATTTAATTTGACCGTTGGGTAGTTAAGGTTACTACATTGGTATCATTGAATTCTAAACCCTGTTACATAACTTTCATAGAAGGATACACTATTGTATTTTGATACGATGGTATGACCTAAGGTGGGCAGATTTGTAAGCCACTTTCCGACTTTTTGAAATTTTTTTACTTATTTTATTTTAGTTTTAAGTATTTTCAAGTTAGAGAATAAGTTTCATTTCAATTTTATCATATTCTAGGATTATTTGATTATTATCAAGTGTTATATTTAGATTTAAATTATCACTATATTATTTTAGAAGATATTGTATTTATATAAAAAAATGTACAACTATAAATACTTGAATTATTCATAACAATATTTTTAAAATTGATTTTATTTTAAATATTATTTAAAATAATAGGATAACATTTTGTGACTGATTTGAAATAGGGTTGGATCAAATCCAATTTAATTCATGAGAGGATTTGTTTCGTAGATTTAATCCTCCCCTATTTAGAGTTTTTTTTATCTCCTATATATAGGTGACGCTTCCCTTTATTTTCTCCCTAAATCCCCAATTCCTAACCCTAACCCCTCTTTCCGAAATTTTGAATTATATATTGACTTAAAAAGCGATTTATGGAATTTATAAATATTTTTCTAAAGTAATTATTATTATAGAAGGTCTTAGGCATGGTTAAGTTTTGGAGTGCAAAACGACTAGAAATCATAGCACGGAAAGTGTAGTTTTTGCGTGCTTTGACTAGTGTTTTAGCCATGGTAGAGAAGGCCGAGTCATAGATGTATTCTAACTAGAAAAACCAGGCCAAGTTGTGATATGAAGCTAGGAATAATTTAATTATGTATTATTATGATTATTGGCTTTTATAAGACCTAATTATTCCTAAACTAGCCCGAACCCAACCCAACCCAAGCCCTGATAGTCATGTGGTGCGACCAACGACGTCCATGTAGATATGTAGATGTGTATATATATTGGTGCTCCATTTTTAGTCTCGTGAATAATTTCCATAAATTATATATTGAATATAATATATGTATTATTGCTATTTAAATTTATATTTTACTTAGAAATAGGATAACCTTCTCTTAGAATGATATTTTGGTATTTTTGGGGATTTATTTAGGCTATACACACACACACACACACACACACACACACACACACACACATATATATATATATATATATATATATATATATATATATATATATATATATATATATATATACACTTGTGCATAAATATATTCATGATATGTAGACATAGTGCTTTATACATATTTCCCTCGATCTTGAATATTAGAGAAATAGAAATAAAATTTGCATTTCTTTTGTCTTCGATCATTTTCTTCCTAATCGATCATATGATTTTCAAAATGAATACTTTTACTTCAAGTACAGATACTAGACATTTTCTATCATGATAGAGTGGTTTGAACTTTTGAAACCTTCTTAAAAATTCTTATCGATGGAGTTTGAAAGAATATTCGATGACCTATGATAGCAAGCCAGTTGCGTACTGTCGACACTTATTGAATTATTGAGACTGCGGGTTCACTACATCCAGCAGCGCACTAGCATGGCATGACCCCTAAGTTGAAGTAATTTCAAGTAAAGAGTAGATTATCGAATATTATAAAAATTATGCCTTGTTTGTTCTATTTCATCTTTGAGTTATTACGTCAATATTGGATAGAGTCGACAGAGTATTTGATACAGTATCCTTACTTGAGTCGCGAAACCAAGATTTACTGCAGCCAGATGTACACTGACGAGGCATAGATTCTCGGTGAAACAACTTCAGGTATGCATACGGTTTCGAATACCATAGAGGCTATATCTTTTATTGACATGTGACTATTGATTTGTCATGATCCGTAAATTCTTGCACTCTCACTCCAAAAACTGATTTAATTGTTGGCCCATTGGTCATATGGTCAAACTGATTTTAATAATTGATCAAAACTCTGTCTGGATATACAAAGCTTGTTGGGACATTCTCAGCCTCTTGGACATAAGCAAGATTGGATATTCACTTCGTTCAAGACTGAAGATCTGTTTGCCTACTTGAGTCTGTATTTCCTATGCAATGTAATTTTCTTTTTATTTGAGTCTAGGAATACATTGTACACCGAGTCGTACTGGCAAATAGGCTATTCCCAAAATAGTTCAAAATGTTTTTAAAATGACCTATCAAATTGTTTACAAAAAGGTTTTCAAAAATCACCAAAACCTATTTTAAAAACCCTAACCTAACCCTGACAGAACTCGGCCAGAGTTCGGCCAGAGTTCGGCCAGAGTTCGGTTGGTGGCCGTTTTGATTTTGAATTCTCTGAAACTTGGTCCTCCTGCAGTTGCGGATTTGACCGAGATTTGCTCATCGAGTTTTGTCCGAATTCTGCCCGAATTCTGACAGAGTTCTCCCTTTGGAAATCCTATAAATAGAGAAGTATTTCGATCATTTCAAATCACTCATTCACTTTCAATCTTCTCTCTATCTAAAAAGCTTTCTATCTTCCAAAGAGTTTTCTAGAGCTTTCATTTTCAGATCCCAAGCCAGTTACAATCCTCTAGTCGATTTGCCAGTGCGGTACGGTCTAGAAGTTTCTGAGAGATTGTAATCAGAAGGCTTGATTGAAGAATACCTCTTCACATTTGAAGTTGGACGAGTTCTTCGTATCAAAGCTCGCGTTGTAGAAGTTGCAAGGACTTCGTAAGAAAACTTGTGGTTTTTCCTATAGTGGATTCAAACTGGTAGCAAGAGTTCTACCGACTGGATTAGTCCTCAACAGAGGGATACCAGTATACATCGCTGTCTTTGCGTTTGCTTTCTGAACTCTGCCTTTACTTTATTTTCATCTGTGATTATATACTGTGATTGTGTTGCTAACTTTTTTAATTAGCATTATTCCGCTGCCAACTCTATTCACCCCCCTCTAGAGTATTACGCTTTACTATATCGTTCCTACAATTGGTATCAGAGCGGGTGTTACAGGTAAAGCAAGGTAAAAGTGCTATTATTTATTCATTATTTATTAGATCACAGCACATCACATGGCTACTATAAAATTCACAAGTGAAGGTCAGGCCACAAACAGACCTCCTCTGTTTGATGGTACTAACTACACTTATTGGAAAACACGGATGAGTTTCTTCTTAAAGTCTCTTGATTTTGACTTATGGGCTATTGTTCTTGATGGCTATCAGAAGCCACCTCGTATAAATGTCGAGGGTGTTTTAGTTGAAAAACCCCAAAACAGTTATACAGAAGAAGAAAAGAAAAAGGCCAGTCTTGACGCACGTGCCATTAATGCTCTTTTTTGTGCCTTAGACAGAACAGAATTTAACAGAGTATCTACATGCACAACGGCAAATGGTGTATGGAAGCTTCTCAAAGTTACACATGAAGGCACGACTCAAGTCAAGGAGTCAAAAGTCAGCAGACTTACTCAAGAGTACGAGGCGTTCAAAATGAAGCCAAATAAAATAGTCACACAAATGTTCGAGAGGTTCTTGGATATTGTAAACCCTTTGTCCTCCTTAGGCAAAGAATACAGTAACCACGAAAAGATTCGCAAACTCCTGCGAGCTCTCACCAAGAACTGGATTCCGAAGGCTACAGCTATCATTGAAGGAAACGACCTCACCACAATGTCACTTGAAGTACTCATGGGTAAGCTACTCACTCATGAACTGGATCTACAAGATTTTGAAGAGCCTGCACCAAAGGAGAAGACTATCGCCCTCAAGGCTCAGCACAGAAAAGCTGCTGAAGATGACTCAGACAGCAGTGGATCTGACGCTGAAGATCAAGCTCTCATAGCAAAGAAGTTCAAAAGATTTATGAGACATGAGAAGAGAGTCAAAGAGAACAACAGCAACAACTGGTACCAAGAAGATGCTGTCTGCTATGGCTGCAAGAAGAAGGGACATATAAAAAAGGACTGTCCCATCAACTCATCATCGAGCAAGAAGAACAACAGGTATGAAAAAGGCAACCTGAAAAGATCAACGTCTCGGAAATACGCCAACACCAGCATATGGCATGAGAGTGAAGCTAGCGACTCAGAAGATGAACATTCAGAGGACGCTGCAAACATCTGCTTCATGGCAATCGATCAGGTACCTACTGAACCTGTAGAAACATATGATGACTTTACCTTTGAGCAATTAGGAGATGCCTTCAGTGACCTGATGCTTGACTACAGGAAACTGCGTAGTAAATATCAGACCGCTAAGAAGGTACTCAAAAAGTACAAAGGAGAAATAGAAAGACTTACCGACCTACTAGCTGAGGTTAAAACTAGTGTTAGTGAGTCTGGTGAGCTTTCCTCTATAAAGCTCTTATTACACGAGACTAAACAGTCATCCGAAGAGAAAGATAAGATTATAGACCAATTGAGAGAAGATCTTTCAAAAGAAAAGAAAAGTCTTCAATCTGCACAAATCAGAATGGAATCACTCACTTCTGATTATACTAAGTTATATGACACTTCCAAAAGGTTGGAAATTAGGTTAGAAAAATAGCCTGTGCCTGCTGCTTCCTATCCTAACACATGTCACTTACCGAAAATTCGGAACATTCCCAAGCCAAACACTGTCAGACCAAACCATATAAAACCTTTACCCCAAAAGGTTAAGCCCAAACATGATCATAGGTATGCATTCTTCTATACTAGAAAACCTAAACCTACCAACCATGCACATCACTCTGCTGTCAACACTCAACATGCACAGTGTCATTATTGTGGCCTCATTGGTCATATTTTATCTGCATGTAGAATGAGAAAGCTAGCTGATTTAAATGTTTATGCTTGGATACCTAAAGCTAACAATTCAGGACCCTACAAGAAATGGGTACCAAGAGTTTCATCTGTAAACTGTTTTGTAGGTGGAACACCCTTCACATGCTAGAAGCAAATGGATCCTCGACAGCGGTTGCTCACGGCATATGACCGGTGACGCTACTCTATTTGCAACACTGTCGAAGAAGAAGAAGGAAGGTTATGTTTCCTTCGGTAATAATTTGAAAGGGTATATTATTGGTATCGGTAATGTTGGTAAATCTCCCTATCCCGTGATTAAAGATGTCTGTCTGGTTACCGAGTTGAAACATAATCTGCTCAGCATAAGTCATCTAGCTGATCATGGTTATGGTATCAACTTTGGCAAAGACAAATGTACTATAGTTGATAGCTCAACTGGTAGTACTATCTTTGAAGGAATCAGGGAAGACAATATATATATTTTCTATCTATTGGAAGAAGCTAACATTTTAGGTAGATGCTTAATGGCCAAAAGTGATGAGAGTCATTTATGGCATATGAGACTCGGTCATGCAAACATGGATACAATTTCAAGATTATCCACAAAGAAGTTAGTACGCGGTTTACTGGACATAACATTCAAGAAGGATTCGGTATGCAGCCAATACGAAAAGAACAAGGCTACCAGATCCACATTCAAGTCTGTAAACGCAGTATGTACTACTAGACCTCTACAATTGCTACACATGGATTTATTCGGTCCTAGCAGAGTTGCTAGCCTCGGAGGTAAATTATATGCATTTGTAATTGTAGATGATTTTTCTAGATACACGTGGGTATATTTCTTGACACGCAAGAATGACGCATTATCCGAATTTGTCGCCTTTTGCAAGAAAGTACAAAATGAAAAAGGTTACATGATCACTCGTATTAGAAGCGATCATGGAGGCGAATTCGAGAATGCTGATTTCGAGCAATTTTGTGACACACACGGTTTTATACACGAGTTCTCCTGTCCTAGAACTCCACAACAAAATGGAGTTGTGGAACGTAAGAACAGAACTCTAACCGAAATGGCCAGAGTAATGTTAAATCAATTTAGCCTACCCAAATACTTCTGGGCTGAAGCTGTCAATACAGCTTGCTTTGTGCTCAATAGAGTTCTAATTCGACCCAAATCGAAGAAGACTCCATTTGAGTTTTGGTTTGATAGAATTCCTTCAGTTTCATATTTTAAGATATTTGGCTGTAAGTGCTTTATTCTTAATACTAAAGACAATTTGGGAAAGTTTGACGAAAAGGCCGATGAAGGTATATTTTTAGGT
Source organism: Iris pallida (assembly GCA_029216955.1). Lineage (NCBI taxonomy): Eukaryota > Viridiplantae > Streptophyta > Magnoliopsida > Asparagales > Iridaceae > Iris > Iris pallida. Next base: position 6,857,591 of record JANAVB010012999.1, on the reverse strand, counting down.
CATGCGGCCAAGAGCAAAGGATACAGAATCTTCAACAAACGTACCATGATCATCGAAGAGTCAATCAACGTCACTTTTGATGAAATGAACCAAATGACACTCGATGACAGTGATGAAGATCTGCCTACATCAAGCTCAACATCAGCTGAACCTGAACCAAGCTCTGCACAAGCTGAACCCCCTAGAGGAGATCCAGGAACCAGCTACCTACAGAGTCTACCGAAAAGGTTAAAATTTACAGCTGATCATCCACAAGATTTGGTAATTGGTGACATTACCAAAGGAGTAAGCACTCGATCATCCAGTAGAGATATTATTTCTAGTGTTGCATTTATTTCACAGCTAGAACCTAAATCTATTGATGAAGCATGTAGTGATAGTTTCTGGATAGATGCCATGCAAGAGGAATTGAACCAATTCGAACGGAATCAAGTTTGGGAACTTGTTCCCAAGCCTATTGATCATCCGGTCATTGGCATCCGTTGGGTATTCCGAAACAAACTGAATAAGGATGGTTTAGTAACTCGTAACAAGGCTCGACTCGTAGCTCAAGGATACAATCAAGAAGAGGGTATCGACTACGATGAGACTTATGCCCCAGTTGCGAGATTAGAATCCATTCGTATGTTATGTGCATTTGCATGTTTTCATGATTTCAAACTTTTTCAAATGGATGTAAAAAGTGCTTTTCTAAATGGATTTATAGAAGAAGAAGTTTTTGTAGCACAACCTCCGGGTTTCACGGATTTCAAAATCCTGACCATGTTTTTAAGTTGAAGAAAGCCTTATACGGTTTGAAACAAGCCCCTCGTGCTTGGTATGATCGTCTAAGCTCTTTTCTACTTGACAACGGTTTTACAAAAGGAAAGGTTGACACAACACTTTTTATTAAATCTTTTAATGGCAAGCTGCTTTTAATTCAGATCTATGTTGATGATATCATATTTGGATCCACTGATGAATCTCTTTGTCAAGAATTCTCTAAGTGTATGCAGAATGAGTTTGAGATGAGCATGATGGGAGAGCTGAAATTCTTTCTCAGATTGCAAATCAAACAAACCGACAATGGGACGTTCATTAATCAAGCCAAGTATACAAAAGATTTGCTAAAGAAGTTTGATCTGGACAATGTCAAACCTATTGGCACTCCGATGGCAACTTCAACAAAGCTTGATTCTGACGAACAAGGCAAGCCAGTCGACACACGTAAGTATCGAGGTATGATTGGTAGTTTACTTTACTTAACTGCTAGTCGTCCAGATATAATGTTTAGTGTTTGCTTGTGTGCACATTTTCAAGCTAACCCAAAGGAATCACATCTGTCCGCAGTTAAGCGTATCTTCCGATACCTTAAAGGCACTTCTTTTGTCGGCTTGTGGTATCCCAAATCCAAATCCTTTGACCTTTTTGGTTATTCGGATGCAGATTTTGCTGGATGCAAGGTTGATAGAAAAAGTACTAGCGGTATATGTCATTTCTTAGGCAAGGCTCTAGTCTCTTGGTTTAGTAAAAAGCAAAATTCTGTAGCCTTATCAACAACAGAGGCTGAGTACATTGCCGCAGGACGTTGTTGTGCTCAGATTTTGTGGATGAAACAAACCTTAGAAGACTTTGATTTATTTTACACACATATTCCCATTTTTTGTGATAACACTAGCACCATTAATTTGACTAAGAATCCTGTATTTCACTCTTGTACTAAACATATCGAGGTTCGGCATCATTTTCTTAGAGATCATCATCAAAATGGAGATATAAACCTTGTATACATAGATACTGATAATCAATTAGCTGACATCTTCACTAAACCTCTAGCGGAAGATCGCTTCAATTATTTACGTCGAGAATTAGGAATTTTGGACGTCAATAATATTAATTGATGTTATTTTATGATTGTATATCATTATGCAAAAACTGTGTTAGAGACAAGCTAATAAAGAGTCTGCCTGTCACCACAACTACGGTTGAAGCGAAGCGGTATTTAAGAGTTCCCCGGTGAACCTCCGCCAGCTGGGACAGTACTCCTACAGCTAATCTGAGACAGCTGCTGTGTAACGATATTTAACTCATAAAATATTATTAATTATGTTATTTGAAAGCTAAAATAACTAATCTTTGAATTAAATATTTGAAACGAGTCAATGAAAAAGAAGTAGCAAAATCAACTTGAAAGAACCCTAGGCGAATTCGGCCAGAACTCTGACCGAATTCGGCCCGAGTTCGGTTGAGGGTATCTGCGTATATATCCAGAACCCGAGAGCTCCTTCTCTTCCATTGCTTCCATATTTCCAACCAGCAGCTACAGCCGTCCGAAAATCCTCCAAACCCTAGGTATTCACCAACCCATTGCTCCCTATCTACTTGGTGAAATCCTTCCAAACTTTGGAATCGTGCGGAGATCATCCTTCTCTACAACATATCTAATTTTTTTGTGAGGTATAACTCTCTCTTTCTCCACTTTCAAATTTGTGCTTATTTATTTCAATGGCACCTAGATTTAATCCGTCTAAGAGGAAGAAGACTACTCCTAGTGAGGAAGGGTCCTCTTCGAATCCTCACACGGATTCTTTGTTTTTGCCAGTCCAAAAGAGCGACGGTGCTTTCGATGGGTTTTTCTTTCAAACCCTCGATCAAGCTTTATTATGGTACGGTGACTTTTCCACCCGATCCATATGCAGCGGCGCTCCGGTTAAATGGACGGTATTTCCTGACCATCGTCACTTATTTGAGGCATTAGGGTTACATTTGCTTGTTAAACTGTGCTTCCCAATTGCTACTAATGCCATTAGATTGTTCTATTGCAATCTCGTAGTTAACACTTTGACGTGAGCACACGTGTTGGAGGCATAGATATTGAGTTCAATGATGTCCTCCTAGCGGAGATTCTTGGGATTCCCAATGAAGGTGAACCGCTAGTTGATATCACGGAATTCGAGTTTCCCGAAGGCACTACACTCACGAGTTTCAAAACGGAACTTTGTGCACCTGACAGAGTACGTTCTGGAAAGTTTAAGGCTAACAACCTTAACTTGTTTAACTACGAATTGCATCGCATCATCTACTCTACTCTACTTCCAAAATCTACTTCCAAGGATGATGTGACTTCGCTTGAGCTGTCCGCTATGTATCATCTTATCAAGGGGATTCCTTTTTCCGTCCCCAAGACTATTATTCAGATGATGGGACGTTGTCGTGCAAGAGATCGAAATCTCTCTTACGCGATGATTCTCCCTCGTATCTTTCAGCACTTCGACATCGATCTATCGACTTGTACTCAGGACTCTGAGCCCAAGTTACTCCAGCTTTCTCGTCGCAGCCGGACTGCTTCAGCTACACCTCCTGCTCCTCCTACTGCACCATCTCCACCACATCAGCCGTATGCCATGACTTTTGAGGGTATACATCAGCACCTATCTGCTTTGCACGTCTCGATGACGGACATGGCTCGCGAGCGTGAGTTCCGCGATGTCACCCGTTACCAGGCGATGGCAAACTCCTTGGCCGATCTGCGTTTTGCACAGACTGGTCACTCTGCCGCTTCCATCCCTCGAGATCCAGCTTTTTCGGGTTACCGCTGTGAGGATGAGGCTGTCCATGCCTACTTCTAGCCCGGTAACGCCTATGATTGGTATCGTGCTCCTCGAGATTATGTTGGCGAGTTCTATGTTGGCGCCCCTACTCATCCTTCTGGTGCTGGTACTTCCGGTCATGCTGGCCGTGCTGCTGATGATATTGATGAGGATAGTGATGATGAGATCTGATCTGATTACTAGTGACATTCTACTGTATACTTGGAAATGCTCCGACATTCCAAGTTTTTATCATTTACTTTTTGATTAGTACTTTGTAGTTTGCTATCAGTATTTCTTTTATCTTCATGGACATGTTTATGATGTTTCATTTATGACATCTCAGTTAAGTTCAGCATTTTGTTTAGCACTATTTTCTTATATTGCTTTTCATTTTTAAACTGTCTGTGAAATAGCATGCCTGAGATTTTTTTTATGCAATACATGCTTGTGATGATAAATTTCTCTAATTATTTACTGTATCTTTTATTTTTGTTTTCTCACTGTTTGTTACTTATGCATTGATTGCGGGGGAGTCTTCTGCATTTCATGCGGGGGAGCCTTCTCTTGTACAACTATTTTGCTAAGTGACAAAGGGGGAGAAAATTAAAATGATCTAACATTTTTTTTGAGTTGAATACAGGTTATGAACAATTTTTCACCTTTTGATATTTTTTCGAACTAGCTTATTGTTATATCATTCATAGTTTGTCAATTATCAAAATGGGGGAGATTGTTGTCCCATTGGTCATATGGTCAACCTGATTTTAATAATTGATCAAAACTCTGTCTGGATATACAAAGCTTGTTGGGACATTCTCAGCCTCTTGGACATAAGCAAGATTGGATATTCACTTCGTTCAAGACTGAAGATCTGTTTGCCTACTTGAGTCTGTATTTCCTATGCAATATAATTTTCTTTTTATTTGAGTCTAGGAATACATTGTACACCGAGTCGTACTGGCAAATAGGCTATTCCCAAAATAGTTCAAAATGTTTTTAAAATGACCTATCAAATTGTTTACAAAAGGTTTTCAAAAAGGTTTTCAAAAATCACCAAAATCTATTTTAAAAACCCTAACCTAACCCTGACAGAACTCGGCCAGAGTTCGGCCAGAGTTCGGCCAGAGTTCGATTGGTGGCCGTTTTGATTTTGAATTCTCTGGAACTTGGTCCTCCTGCAGTTGCGGATTTGACCGAGATTTGCTCATCGAGTTCTGCCCGAATTCTGCCCGAATTCTGACAGAGTTCTCCCTTTGGAAATCCTATAAATAGAGAAGTATTTCGATCATTTCAAATCACTCATTCACTTTCAATCTTCTCTCTATCTAAAAAGCTTTCTATCTTCCAAAGAGTTTTCTAGAGCTTTCATTTTTAGATCCCAAGCCAGTTACAATCCTCTAGTCGATTTGCCAGTGCGGTACAGTCTAGAAGTTTCTGAGAGATTGTAATCAGAAGGCTTGATTGAAGAATACCTCTTCACATTTGAAGTTGGACGAGTTCTTCGTATCAAAGCTCGCGTTGTAGAAGTTGCAAGGACTTCGTAAGAAAACTTGCGGTTTTTCCTATAGTGGATTCAAACTGGTAGCAAGAGTTCTACCGACTGGATTAGTCCTCAACAGAGGGATACCAGTATACATTGCTGTCTTTGCGTTTGCTTTCTGAACTCTGCCTTTACTTTATTTTCATCTGTGATTATATACTGTGATTGTGTTGCTAACTTTTTTAATTAGCATTATTCCGCTGCCAACTCTATTCACCCCCCCTCTAGAGTATTACGCTTTACTATATCGTTCCTACATTAATATCCCATTTTTTATCAATATATTATAAATAAAGCTTGTAATTGTTCCCTTCTTATCTTTCTTGCTTATCTTCTATTCATTGAGTCATTATTTGGTTCCTCCTCATTTAAAACCTATTACTAGATTTAATTCCATATTCTACTAGATTCACAATCACACCTAGATTATATGATTCCATGATCATGCCTACATAATTGATTGTGTTAAAACGATTATGGTTTGGGTCATCAGTAACAACTTTTGATCACAAGTAGACTATTTTGATTATATTCTGATTGAGTCAATTTGTATACTTTCTAGATTTTGACTCGGTAATCTTGCCTAAATAAATTGGCTTAAATAGTTAATCGAGTTAATCCTGCCAAACGAATTTGAGTTTTGATTGTTTCTAAACGACTTTGCTCGTAACTAAACTATTTTGACTATAGTCGTTCCTACATGTCAAAACCCTATTATTAATGCTTAGATTTTATACCATTGTGATCATGACTATTTTGATCATGTTCAAGCTCGTGCCATTTTCTTTTTTTTTTCTTTTATCGATTTAGACTTCGTCTAAATTTTGATCGTCCTTACGCAATTTGGTCGTGACTAGAACATTTTGAGTATAATTGATCGTGCGAAATCGTATTTTCTTTTACTATTATTTTGATTTTTTCTGCGAATACGCTCATCTAATTTTTGATCGTAACATTTTCTTGATTATGTTCTTAGTAGTGCCTAGCCCTACCCTTTGAAATTTTGAGGACGAATTTATTTATAAGGTGGGTAGAGCCTTCAAATGATGAATTGGTCCTTAAGGTTATTATTAGTTTGTGTCGAGTTTCGAAGAACACTTTAGAGCATTTTGGGATTCAAGACTATAGCCTAAGGTTCCAACACCAAGCCGTGTCTATTTATTTCTTCTATTATCACCCTAGCTGATCAATGTTCTTATTGAGGATTTTTTTTCTCTTCTTTATTTTCTTTTCTTCTATTTTGATCAATATTTTCGTATCATTTTCCGATCTTTTACCGAGTTACCAGGTCCTTCTATCCCAGTAGTCCTGAAATTCGAGGACGAATTTATTTATAAGGTGGGTAGATTTGTAACCCCTTTTTTTGAATTATTTTATTTATTTTGTGTTCAAAAAAAATTCGATAAAACTTCATGAAAGGTATTATGTGATTAATTTTGTAGTTCAAAACTAATTTAAAAGTTATGGTTTGAAAATAATATTCAATTTTATAAAAATATATGTTCTTGAATTTTGTTAATGAAGATTATGAAATATGTTGATATTACTTTTAGTCTTTCGAAACTTGTTTCTAAAATAGTTTTGAATTAAAGGGTTTGCCATATATTTTAATATATTGATCCGGATATATAAAAAACATATTGATGACATTGAGGATTTTAAGAAATATTATTATAAAACATTTGATTAAGATTCAAATTATCTGGTAACTACTAAATATTATTTTAAATTATTAGTATTATTGGATTGAGATTAAATTAAAATTAGTTTTTTAAACATTATTAATTGATTTAAATTAAATCGAAAGTTTTATCTATTTTGAGCTTTTAGCATTCTGGGTACTTATCCGTGAATGGATTTAAAAATATCTCTTCATTTAAATAAGATTTTAAGCCACAAAAGACATGTTATAAATAGCATTAATCTTTTCCATATAAACATCACACCCTTATTGTTCTCATCTTCCTCATCATTCTTATCATAGCCGACCTATTTTATGTTTCCCTCTCTCGCTGTATATGCATAAATGTCAATTCCTTATTTCTCCATGTAAATATATAAACCTGGCCCTCCCATCTTTCCTCCTTCCTCCCCATAGCAAACACTCGTTGTCGTACCATTACTGTCGTCACCACACGATCACTATTCATTACAACACATCCAACACAAAGTCCGTATCTACCACCACCAGCGTGTAAGACTTGTCCGGACCCGTGCGTCCGTGTCCTTTCCATCTTATTCAATATATTACAAATACAAAGTCAAACCCCATATCCGATAATTCTGGACGCAGAAATACAATCATAAATCCTAAACCTAGTCCCTGTCGGCGCTCCCCTTTTCGGCGATCCCCCTGACCCATCCGCTGCCATTGCCCGGCCATCCATCTTCTTAGTCGCCATCATAATCGACTCACACCACCAAAAATCAAAAGGCAAACCCCACCACCACTAACATGTTTTCGCGTCGATCTCGTCGAGCCAGGCAGACTCCTTCCCTCCTCTAGATTCGTACTTTCGTGCTTCCCCGCTGCCTCCATGTCCACTGGCGAGCCACTTCTTCGCGGAGCCAGGCCCATGCGTGCACCGCAGGACCAGGTGAGCCTCGCGCCAGCTGATCCCGAGCGACCCCTCCGCCTGGGTCCGACGCCACTGCACCGCGCCCGGAGAAGCTGCTTGGAGCCTTGCACCGTCTCTGCCGCCACAGCCGTAAGCGGGAACCGGCAAGCTCCTCCTCGCCGTTCGCCATGATCCGTCGACAGGAACGTTCGCGCATCGTGGAAACCTTAGCCGCCGTCAGCGGTTGCCGTGTCTCGGTGAGCCCCCATGCCGTCCCTCCTGTGCACCGGTCAGCGGCGAGCCGGTATCACAGAGGTGCGACCGCGCCCGTGTCCCCGCGAGCGCTGTCAACAACTTCCCGAACCGCCGAGGCCAATCCGGTCCAGATCCGGACGGCGGATTGAAGGAACTGTGCTAGGCGCCTCGCCGAGTTTTGCCCCAGTCGCTGCTCCGTCGATCGCTCACCTCCTAACCGCCTTCGTGCTGTAATGGCAGAGCACCGGCTCTTACCTCCATCCCCTCTCCTGGTGAGTTCATCACCTCTCCTCTCGTTCTCCTCAATTTTTATTATTCACTTTTTTTCCCTTTTCTCTCTTCACATTTCTCCATATAAGTTTATAACAGAGGGGGGAGCAGCAATTAGTAGGCTGTGTACTTTATAATACTATTATATTATATTATGCAGATTTATATATGTATTATTGTTATAATTATTAATGTATATTATGAGTATAAATATAATTGTATTTATTATCATTAGTTTTACAATTGTATTAAGTTTACTGTTTTATAATAGAATTTCGTTAAATAAATTCTTAAAACATACTAGGGTAACCAAAATATAGTCGACCTTATTTTTAGTTGGGCTCCGAGCCAGTAACATAGTTTGGAATCTTAAGCTTTATTTATTACTAGGCTTTTTACCTAACCTTTAAGTAAATTTGAGTTAAGCTATTTAAGTAATATTTTCCTAAAACTAAATACATATTATTTTGGGCTCGTAGATAACTAAATTTGGGCTTCCATATTTGAAGGCTTATATTGGGTTTATGATAACAATTCTTTTTGGGCCTTATATATATATATATATATATATATATATATATATATATATATATATATATATCTCATATTTATAATAAGTTTTATATATTTTTGTAAATGCTTATAATATCCTTTGACTAAATAAGATTTTATTGCTAACTATATAGTACTTTGACTAAAAAGAATCAATAAATTAATATGGTTTCTAATATGTTTACTTATATAAAGTTGTAAATATTTTCTAATAAACTTTCTAATAAATATATATAGTTTTTCAAACCATATAGTAATTCCGAAATAGTGTAAATATTTATTTACGTAAACCATTTCAATTATAAGCCACTGATCGTAACTAATCGTGTTTCCCATTTTCTTATGATTTCGAATTCCATCACATCAACCCTAGCCAACTGGACTATTCTGAGTGGTATAGTATTATCGGTTTCACCAGCAAAGGACCTCAGGCAAGTGCACTTTCTGATTGCTTTTCGATTCATAGTAGTTTATACATTTCGTGTTTATACATATGTCTTACTGCTTGTTGACACGCTCGTCACACGGAAATTAGTATCATGGATCTCTACTTACTATATTTCGTGATTATCATATTTTCGTGTTTCGTGATTTGTTCGAGTCCATGAGTACTAGTCGGGAGGGAAAATATCTTAGTAGATGTGTGAACTACTCCTTACCCATCCTCCGTGTCTTTTATAGAGAATAGCAGCTACATACGACACGTACAGGGTGCCTGATTTACCCCATAGCCATTCAAATGTCGAAACTGATATTTCAAAGCACATAGATAGTTGACTTTTACTTATTTTTTCGTTTTCTTCACAGCTTGCCATGACATCAGTTACTTTCTCGTTTTCATCTCACATATGTTATTTTCATGTCTTGTGAATTCTATTGTGTTTTTTCATTGCCGTCGGTTTGTGTGCTTGTTCCATTCCTGACTGGAAACTAATATTTTTTAGGTTAGCTATAGCTTCTCTTTGCATTGGGAGATACGGGTGTACTTGCAGGCCAAAACCTAGAATTTAGATAAATTTTGTAGTCATTTTAAATATGTGTAAGAATCTTGTGCTTTCCTTTAAATATAAATCTTGTAATAATTTGTAAATTTGATTTAGTAATGTGAATGAGCAATAAATGTGATACCTTTGTGACTTTGAGTATCTTGGTCGTGACAGCGTTCTACCGTCGACTCTGCAGCGTAGGATGGCTTGGACAGGTCTCGTATCCGAAAATCGGGTACGGGTCGTGACAGTGCCGAAGACAAAGTCCTCTAAATCTAGCAAAATATATGTCAACGAGTATAAAATGACGATAATAATCCAACGATATATCCGAAATTGGATTCCGATGAGCCGATCGCAAAATAACCCGTTGACCCGAACATGGGGACACGATTTGTACTAAAATACGTGTCGGAGCCACGTTACTCCAAAATTAGCAAATTATATATAAAATTTAGCCAGAACGATTCCACAAGTCCACTGGCGGTATCAGAACTGGAATTCGGAGTTCTAGGTTCAAAATTAGAATTTTACAAGTTAGAAATTACAGTTTCGAGAGGCCAACTTTGGTGTCAATTTCAACCAATCGAACGACATCCTATGAAGCTAAAAAATTTATGCCACGAAGGTGGTTATACGTGTTACGCACTGCAGTTGGTGGTTTATCAACTATAGCTTCGACGAGAGAGAAACAAATCCGTGAAGTTGGCTGCATGAAACTGTCCAAAATAAACGTAATTTAAATGGTCAACTTGGTGGTCAATTTTGATCTATCAAACGATTGAATTAATGGTTGAAATTTTAGGTAAACGAAGGGGTATATATCGAAATTGAGGCAAAAGAATCGGATCGGCGATCCAACGGTTGATTGTCCAAAAAATGCGTCCAAAGTTACTGTGACGAAGCACAATTTTTGAGTTTAAAACTCGCGTATCACGTCGGGATTTCGTGCAAAATGCACGAATCGTCCATGCTACGTGCCGGAGAGAAGGGTGGCTATTAAGGGGCGGTCGTCGAAGTCTCGCGGTCGTCGTAGTCGTCGTCGGGTGCGAGGTATCCCCGTCATACGACGGTCGGAGGCGTGGTCTCACGGGGCGTCGTCGATGAACAACTGCAGCGTTCGCTCCAGTGGCAAAGATGCACGCTACGCATGCGTGGGGGCACGCAGCACAGCCAGGGCTGGCACATGGACGGCACATTGGGGCTGCACCCTGCGGTGCACGGTACTATGCAGGTGGTGCATGGTATTATGCGACAGTGCATGGGTGGCACATGGTATTGTGTGCGCGGCACGCGGGTGGCACACGATTTTGCTCGTTAACGATGTGCGGGTGGCTCGCGGTACTGTGCGGCTGTCGCACAGTGGAGCTCGGTCGACTGATGGGTCGAGGAAGAAAAATGGTGGGACGAGAAGAAGTTGGAACAGCAAGGGAGAGAGTGGCCACTATTGTTTGGTTGAAGAATATGAAAGAGGTGTAGTAATATTTGTGTAGGCTGCTAGGGTTTGCAATAGAAGCACATGGAAGGAGAGCATAGGCTGGGTTTGGCTAGCTGGCCTTAGGGTTTAGGTTCTCTAAGAACACAATAATAACCTACTCTTATTAGTACCTATATTATATTAAGATAGAAATTATTGATTATTAATATTAACTATATTGATAGGATTTCGAAGAAGCAAAAATTTATACGTATAGTAAAAATGATAATATTCCAATATTAATTTATTCTAAGAATATTTGCTTGAGTAAAAAAATACAAAAGGAAAAACAATAATAATAATTATAAAGCTTGCTAAAGAGATAATTATGGCTTATTAAATAAATTGATAAATATAACAAGGTGCAAATGGTTAGAGGGTTTGGATCCAACAATCAAGGAAATATTGTAGGAAATAAATAAAGTAAGCTAGAATTTTTTTATAAGAATTAATTATATATATTAAATAGTTAGAAAATAGTTATTAGACTATTAAAATAAAGTAGAATAAATAGATATAAAATATATATCTACATGGGCGTCTTTAGGCGTCCTACCATATTATATGGGCTTGGTTTGGGTTTGATTGGGTTAGGTTTGGGCTTGGTGCGATCATGACTATAATTTAGATTAATTATGATCATTGATGAAATAACCGCATATAGGAGCTTAATTGGATGGCACACGAGTGACATGTGTGTAGTAGACTCAAAGTGGATCAAAATCATATATTGGATCGATTAGGTTGGCTCGGTGTCGAACCCCGAAATTAAATTGGAAGTTAGGTCAAGTTTCAATGTAGATGGTCAAATGGCCTAAATTGACCAAAAAGTTGTGCGATGCAAATAGAATGCAAGAGAACAAGTTTGAATAGTACATGATATATCAAAGTGAAGATAAACTTGTCTACTACAAAACTCATTAAGGAAGTTTCAAGAGATTGACATCTCTGACTCTCCAAAAATCAAAGTCACGGAGAAGTACATTTACTAATCAAAACTAATCATAATAAAATTATTTATTGAAAATAATTCATCTAAAGTTTTTAAAAGAAACCCTAAAATTCAGGGGGTTTGCCGATCACGATCTTTACTTAGAGTCTTTCAAGGACGAGATGTGTGCTCCGAACCCTAGACCCTAGGGACGGCTCATATCTCGTTATTTGAACAAACATTTATATGAGCTTCATTATATTATCATTGTATCTATCTTGCCCAAAATGGGATCTACTGATAAGATCACATATTTAGAGATGTTTGCCATGTATCATATTCATTTTGGGATTCCGTATTCCGTTCAGTCTTCCTAAATTAATGATGTCAGCCATGATCAGATGCAAGAAGGCCAGTCGAAACCTCATCTATCATATGGTTCTTCCTATCATCTTTTATAGGTACAATATCCCCTTGGATTCTTGTCCTATCGATGCTACGCCATTTGAGATTTATAGGTCTAGGAAGTTTCCTGCCCCTATTCATCATGAGTTGGTGCCGGAGGTATTCCACCTGCCCACGCTCGTCAGCCTGCACCAGTCCCTCCTGATGAGGCCCCTCCTCCTGATGTCCCTCCTACCCGCACCATCGATCATCTTTTCGACCGATTCGAGGCTCGCTGCTTTCTTGAGGATGAGCGCTATCAGGCAGAGCGCATGCGTGAGCGAGACACTGACTACCGGTTCACATACCAGTTTTAGACTCTACGAATGGTATTGCTGATCTTCAGTAGAGCATGACTCATCATCCTACTGGTCCCAATCCTATTCTTCGGTATTCGGACTTCGATGGACCCCGGTTCGAAGATCGTCAGGCTCGACGCTACTTCGACGCTACTGCAGCATACATAGATCTCGGTCGTTCTGCTGACACTGGCAATAATATGAGTCGATGAGCGTTTAGGCTTTTTTTGGTTATATATGATTGTATCTGATGACAATGATGATCATGTAGTACTTGAAGGACAGATAGGCAACTCTAGAGGGGGGTGAATAGAGTTTATAACAACAATAGCCTAATAAAAATTAAACTCTTTTCACCAACAGTAAATAATCAGGGAAGTAAATGCAAAAATAGAAAGATCGAGAGAGCATACGCAAACACAGTCATTTTTAACCTGGTTTCCCTAGTGGAGGACTAGTCCAGGCCTGAGAACTCTAGCTCAGGATTAAATCCACTATTTATGAAATAGTAGTTACACCCAGTGCCTTTTCTTCAGAAGAGCACGTCAACTTCTTACAAAGATCGCTGTGGCGATGCTTGGAATTTTCCAAACGACTTTTTTGACTCTTGTACAAACTCCTAACTGAATAGCACTGAGCACTTTGAGTCTTAGGAAGCTTGTAGCTGGTAGATAAGAAGGATAAGGCTTGTATGAGGGTTATAGAGAAGAGAAAATAAGATATTTGGATTATTGAAAATGAGAGAATTCAAGGCCTATTTATACTAGTTGGGATAGGCAGAATTCGGCCAGAATTCTGTGTCAAGAATTCAAATTTTTGGCCGTTGGACAACTAGCATACAACAAACCCTAAAAATTAGGGTCCTGTAATTTAGGGGACAGAGTTCAGCCCGAACTCTGTGTGGAGGCAGAGTTCGGCCCAAACTCTGTCTCCATAGGATAGAATTGTTTAAATGGGCTTTTGTGGGCTAGTTTTGGTTTGGTGGAGCTTTTGATTTTGTTAGGGGATAAGATATAGGCCCAGAATACCCAGTGCTACTCAGTTTACATTTAGCTAGACTCAATAAATGTAAAATAATACAGACTCTGAAACCGAGTACGCTGCAGGAGAGTGCCGACGTCCGTCTTGTACTGAGTTCCGTCTTGATGTGTCATATTGAATTATGACAAGTATCATATTGTCAATTTGTCAATATTTGGTTGACTGTGATTTGGGTCAACAGTACTGTTAGTATTTTTTATGTACTAGTTATGAAAAGTCTCTTTTAGATTTTTTTCCTCATCAAAAGTCATATAGCCAAGAAAAATACCGTCGTCAGCCTTGGCATCAAACTTGCCTAAGTTGTCTTTTGTGTTTAATATAAAATAGCGACAACCAAACACTCTAAAATATGAGACATTAGGAGTCCTACCAAACCAAAGTTCGTAGGGTATTTTCTTCGAAATAGGTCGGATAAGCACCCTATTTAAAACATGGCACGCTGTTCTGACAGCTTCTGCCCAAAAATATTTCGGAAGTAAAAATTTATTCAACCTGACTCTAGCCATATCGCCAAGAGTCCTATTCTTCCACTCCACAACACCGTTTTATTGAGGAGTTCGAGGACAAGAAAACTCATGATCAAAACTATTTGTTTTGCAAAACTTTTCAAAATCAAAATTTTTGAATTTGCCTCCATGATCACTTCAGATTCGAGTAATCATGTAGCCTTTTTCATTTTTGACCTTTTTAGTAAAAAATTTGAAAACTAAAATTGCATCACTTTTGTTTGAAAGAAAGAAAACCCAAGTAAATCTTGAAAAATCATCTACTATAACAAAAGCAGAGAGTTTTCTACCAAAACTGGCTACTCTACTGGGACCAAATAAGTCCATGTGCAGTAATTGCAAGGGTCTAGTAGTACATACAGTATTTATGGAATGAAATAAAGATTTGGTTGCCTTATTCAGTTCACATTCGACACATACCGTGTCCTTCTTGAATGTAATGTCGGGTAGACCTCTTACTAGCTTCTTTGTCGATAGCCTGGATATAGTATCCATATTGGCATGACCAAGACGCTGGTGCCACAACAGTCTTTCATCTTTGTGGGCGTAAAGACATCTTCCTATACTGTTAGTATTTCTAGATAGAAAGAAAATATAAATGTTATCTTCTCTTATCCCTTCAAAAGCAATATCTCACGTTGACCTATCATAAATATAGCATTTGTTTTATCTAAAGTTAATATCATATCCATGATCAGCAAGATGACTTATACTGAGCAGGTTATGTTTTAACTCGGTTACTAAATAGACATCCTTTATTACAGGAGAAGGAGGATAACCAATAGTACCATTACCTATGATGTAGCCCTTTAAATTATTACTGAAGGATACATATCCTTCCCTCTTCATCGATAGTGATACGAAAAGATTTGCCTCTTCCATCATATGTCGCGAGCATCCACTATCGAGAATCCACTTGTTTTTAGTTGAGGAATGAAGGTCCACCTACATCACGAGTAGATGTGACCTTTGGTACCCAAGTTCTTATGGGTCCTGAAATATTAGTCTTTGGTACCCATGCATATAGATTAATATCAACTAATTTCCTAATTCTACACTTTGGTGAGATATGGCCATGTAATCCACAGTATGTGCAAGTAGCATGCCTATTTGTGTTAGATGTAGGTTGATAGTGATGTCTATATGCAGTATGGTGATAGTTGTGTGGAACAGGAGGATAGTGACTATATGTTGTAGCATGATGATAGTTATGTCTATGTGCAGCATGGTGATAGTTAGCAGGATAGTAACTATGTGTAGTAGCAGGATAACAATTATGAGTAGATTGAGAATGATTGCTATGTGCATGTAGTTTACATGCTACATGGGAGTTTGTGTACATATAAGCATGGTTACGTGCTGCATGTGGGTGATGTATTTTACTATTGTGAGTGGTCCTGCGTTTTCTGTGGGTTTTGTGACTGTGTGATTGGGTTTGAGGTTGAGCAACCTGTTCCCCCAATCTAATCTCTAATTTTTAGAGGAAGCATTCAGTTCATTACACTTAGCATTTAGACCATCAATCTTAGCAATAGAGATCTCGTGTTTGTTCTTTTCTTCAGCAAGCTCTTTGTTGAGTGCTGAGATATCAAATGTTTGCTTTTCAATAAGTGCTTCGGTATCATGTAGGCTTAACTTAAGCTTGGACACCTCATCAGTGACTTCCGTGGGTGGAGTGTCTCTAACATTATCAAGTAAAGAAGAAAGATTTTGAATCTCTATTTCATAGCCTTTGATTTTCTCCTTGGCATGCTTATATTTACTAATGACTTTCTTGTGATCATTTAGTAAGTCATTAAAAGCATCGCCAAGTTCATCAAAAGTAAAGTCATTAAGAGTTTCGCTAGTTACCTTCTCGGATGTTGCCATTAGGTAGACATTCGCGGTGTCTTGAGGAGAGTCATTATCTTCCTCAGAACCACTTGTTTTGCTTTCGTGCCAAATGCTAGTGTTGGTGTACTTTTTTGAAGAAGGCTTCTTGTAGGGCTTCTTATATCTGTTACCTTTCTTTACGAAAGGGACAGTCCTTTCGAACGTGTCCAGTCTTTTTGCAACCGTAGCACGTCGGTTCTTTCTCGTCGTCTTCTTGTTGTTCCTTCTTTCTTCGATTGAAACGAAGGAACTTCTTGAAGTTGCGGACTAGAAGAGCTTGATCAACACTTTCAAAATTGTCGTCGTCAGTCTCTTCAGGATCAGCCCTTCGACGATGAGCTTTTAGGGCAATCTTTTTTGCCTTTGGAGCAGGTTCGTCAAAGTCTTTAAGATCGAGCTCGTAGGTCATCAGCTTTCCCATCAAAGTTTCCATAGACATTTTGGTGAGATCATTGCCTTCTATAATAGCTGTTACCTTAGGGTTCCAGATCTTTGGTAGCCCCCTAAGTAACTTGCGAATCTTCTCATGATTTATATATTGTTTGCCAAGAGATGACAGAGGGTTGATGACGTCAAGGAACCTTGTGAACATTTGGGATATCGTCTCATTCGGCTTTATTTTGAACACCTCGTATTCTTAAGTAAGACGACTGATTTTAGATTTCTTAACTTGAGTGTTTCCTTCATGCGTCACTTCTAGAAGCTTATATACTTCGTGCGAGGTAGTGCACATCGAGACCCTGTTAAATTCATTCATGTCTATTGCACAGAAAAGAGCATTAATAGATCTAGCATCTAAACTCGCCTGTTTCTTTTCCTCGTCAGAATATTTGTCGTTGGGTCTCTCGACGAAATCTCCCTCGACAACTATTCGGACGGGCTTTTTGTAACCATCGGTGACAATGGTCTACAGGTCGAAGTCTAGAGACTTGAGATAGAAACTCATCCTAGTTTTCCAATAGGTGTAGTTAGTTCCATCAAATAGGGGTGGCCTATGAGTAGATTGTCCTTCACCATGATTGGAAAACATAGGTTGTGTGGTTCCCATGGATCAGCTCTAGGATGTTAGTCCTTGTAAAGAAAACAGAGCTCTGATACCAATTGAAGAACAAGTAGGCAACTCTAGAGGGGGTGAATAGAGTTTATAACAATAATAGCCAAATAAAAATTAAACTCTTTTCACCAACAGTAAATAATCAGAGTAGTAAATACGGAAATAGAAAGATCAAGAGAGCATACGCAAACACAGTCGTTTTTAACCTGGTTTTCCTCGTAGAGGACTAGTCCAGTCCTGAAAACTCTAGCTCAGGATTAAATCCACTATTTGTGAAATAGTAGTTACACCTCGTGCCTTTTCTTCAGAAGAGCACGTCAACTTCTTACAAAGATCGCTGTGGCGATGCTTAGAATTTTCTAAGCGACTTTCTTGACTATTGCACAAACTCCTAACTGAATAGCACTGAGCATTTTGAGGCTTAGGAAGCTAATGGCTAGTAGATAAGAAGGTTAAGGCTTGTATGAGGCTTATAGAGAAGAGAAGAGAGGAGAAGATAATTGGATGATTGAAAATAAGAGAATTCAATGCCTATTTATACTAGTTGGGATAGTCTGAATTCGACCAGAATTCTTTGTCAAGAATTCAAAGTTTTGGCAGTTGGACAACTAGCATACAACAAACCCTAAAAATTAGGATCCTGTAATTTAGGGAACAGAGTTCTGCCCGAACTCTGTGTGGAGGTAGAGTTCGGCTCGGACTCTGTCTACATAGGACAAAATTGTTTAAATGGGCTTTTGTGGGCTAGTTTTGGTTTGGTGGAGCATTTGGTTTTGTTAGGGGATAAGGTATAGGCCCAGAATACCCAGTGCTACTCAGTTTACATTTAGCTAGATTCAATAAATGTAAAATAATACAGACTCTAAAACCGAGTACGCTGCAGGAGAGAGCCGATGTCCGTCTTGTACTGAGTTCCGTCTTGATGTGTCATATTAAATTATGACAAGTATCATATTGTTAATTTATTAATATTTGGTTGACTGTGATTTGGGTCAACAGTACTGTTAGTATTTTTTATGCACTAGTTATGAAAAGTCTCTTTTAGACTTCCATATTTCTTGAGTTTATGTACTTGCATGTTTATGCTACTGAGTTTTACTGATTCCTACCATATTCTACATATACAGTGAGACTTATCTATTGTTGGCCATGTTTATTACTCCATCTTTTTTGTATGATCTTGTCTTCTTTGTTATGTTATTTGTGTTCACAATTTACGGGGAGCTTCCATTTTGTACAAATGACAAAGTGGAAGAAAAGTGTTATATACCAAAAGTCAAACAAATGCTCTAAGTAACAAACAAGAGGTATAAGTTTTAAAGTTATTTTTTGATATTATTTGGTATAAACTCAAAGTTTGTCAATTATCAAAATGGAGGAGATTATTGGCCCACTGGTCATAGTCACACCTGATTTTGCTAATCAACATAAACTTTGGTTGATACACAAATAATATATTACAGGTATAAGAACAGAACGTCTACATCCAATAAGCTACTACTCGTCGTCTTCGTCGTACAAAAATTGCAAATGCAGATCAAGAATGTTTTCTATTTTATTCTATATTTTTCCTTCTTGAGTCTAGGAAAAATGTAAGGTTGATCGGATTGGCAACTGGCTCTCTATACTCCACATTCAAAGCCTACCTATATACCAAATCCTATATCAATTCATATATCTAATCATATCCAATAACCATACAAAATTCTCATACATTATTTGAACATATATTCATATGAGAACTCTACCCGAGTTCGGCCTGAACTCTGCCCTAGTTCTACTAGTCTATTTCTAGAACAGTTTGGTCTTCCTTAATATTTTTAACCACTTTTCGAATTACAAAATTTATGGACCCCAACTCTACCCCAGTCCTGCCCCAAAAATGCTATAAATAGAGGAGAACTGCCCATTCCAAATCATCCATCCACTCCTCTCTTCTCTCTCTATTTAGAAGCATTCCAGATCTATTTAATTTTATATCTAGCCTTTAACGACTCCTAGCCAAGCCAAGTCCTATTCCGTTTCAATCTAAAGTTTGGTTGTTCAAGTTGTAAATAATGCTCTCCGAAAATGCTCTAGTTTTCAAAAGTTCACCTCTGTTGAAGTTGCAAGGAGTTCGAAAGAAAACTCGTGTCGTAAGGAGCAGTAAGCACTTGGTTAAAGCTTGTGCCATAGTGGATTAACATCGAACAAGAGTACTCGAGACTAGACTAGTCCTCTCAGACGGAAACCAGTATACATCGTTGTGTCATGAGTTTGCTTTTTTGATGTTCTTTACTCTCTGCATTTAAATTTTATAGTTTTCTTATTACTCTATACATGTGATAATTGTTAGGGTTATATACTAAAAGCATCACTTTTGTATTAACTATATTTTCCTATTATTTTTGAATGAGAATCATATGGGCAAATGTTGGCATTTTATATTTATTATATGTTAATGTAAGTGTCTCATTTTATAGATAATATGGTGTGTGGTGACACACATAAGATCATATTATCAGTCCCTTGTAGAATATATAAATGGTTCACAACCTAGATGGATTTGGACAAACCATTGGTAAGACGTAATATAATATGACATTAGTCTATCTTGACTATAGGTTTATACTATTGCACTTTGTGTGTATTGAACAAGACCACTTGAGGTTGTTCTTTTTATACTGACTACATAAGAGAATAAATACCTCTATTAATATGGATGCTTGTGCTCTTAATCCGGATATAATAACAAGCATGTATATGCAGTGTGCATTACTTTGATTCATAAAAGAGTAAGATTCATAATGAGTCAATAACATCTATAAATTGTGTAATGACATTATATATATGATGGACTGTTGATTATAAAATGAATCCATATCCCGATGTATTGGATTGATGATTCTCCCTTAAGGAAATCATAAGGACTGTTATGTAAACCCTACAAGTGGATTATATCCGACATGACAAATAAAATTGAATGGTACTACTTAAGGATAAAATTAGAAGTTGATCAATGTAGTTGTCAGTAACTTATTTTGATTGACGGATATTGGATATCATAAAATGGGGAGATAAACAAGCATATAGTAAGAAGGAACCCACAAACATAATTTGGGATTAGGAAGGTTTTCAATATTAGCTCTTTAGTAGACCTAGCTATTGTTAACAGGCCTGGGTTGTGTGGTCTGGATGAACATAGGATACCTAGACCCATTCGAAGACCTAAACCTAATTTCTTCTCATGGTCCCTGCCGTAGCCTATATATATCCTCTATTCTCTGGCCATCATATGTATCCTAAGAAGAGAATCTTTCTCTAAATTTGTTCATCACGAGAGAAGAGAAAGGGAGGACAACCAAGGGAATAAAAGGTTGGGAGATCGTCGCCCATATGATGTCCAACCGAGGAAGGAATACGTGCAAAAGATCTTTGGGTCGCTAACTGCTCGAGGTTGTTGGAAGCCGTCGTCTTCTTCTTATAGCAGGTATAATTTGTAAACCCTAGTTTCTGCCTATGAAGGGTTAGAATACGTTTGAAATCGATTAACTTTCTATCGATCAATACGCATACCAATCCGTAGTCCTGGGAATCCTCGTTCCATCAATTGGTATCAGAGCCGGTGTTGGATCTGCGTATTGATTGAAACATCCATATTGACCAATAAATCACAATGTCGAATAATAGTCGGTAGATGTAGATCTGTTCTGATTCGATTTTGTAGACATCTTAGATCCAACTATTATGGTCAAATTTATGTTTTGTTTGTGTTTTTTAAACCACGGATATGTCGTGGCTATTGTTGTTGTTCATAGATGTAATTAAAATTACGAGGGTTGATCGAGCTTATTTATTTAATTTTTTTAAATCTAGATTATGTGTGAACTCCTTCGGAAGGCATAGGATTGATATAATTTTAAATATAATCGGTCTGTCATGATGGCTGTGGTGGCTTTTTCTGATGCATGACGAGATGCTATTTTTAGTAGTCCTGTGGCCGTCGGATGATTTTCGATGAAGAGATTGACAACCAAAATCTAAAAAAAATCAGCGCACTATTCTGGATCCAAGCACAGTTGAAAAAGAAGCAGGATATATGGCCATAATAGTTGAATATTTATCTTTTTTGCTGTATTTTGCTTTTTCTAATTATACACGTTTATTATTTTATGGATTTTTTTGTTAAAACTATGTCAGCATTAATAATGGTCAACATGGACATGAATCGACTGGTAGAAAAACTCTCATTATTAAATAACTAAGTGGGAGAGGGAATTTATTTAACATAAATCCCATGGTCTCCATTACTAGTTTATAGGTGATATAATTATACTTGCATGTTGGCTTTAGTACCTTCCTCCATATCGGACAAGTCTAATTATGGATCACTAGTACAAACTTTCTTTGGGATAATTACAGAAAGTTACATAGTATGTGTAAACTTCTCCATCTGAAAGAACTCATTACGAAGTAATGAACTTAGTATTAAGTAGCGGTATACACTTAGAGACAAATAATTGTATCCTCCCCATTGGAGTCACTATTATTATTTGTAGGACCAAAGCCAGAACATTTGGAGTCACTGTTATTATTTATCATAAAGTTAGGTTGACATGAGAATAAAATTAATAGGAAAAACCTCCTTAGACAAATATTGAATTTGTATACGTCCATACCATCGTGACATGCTAAATTCATGGTGTTTAAGGTATTAATAAATTTTTATTATTGTTTTGAGGGAATCAAGATTTATTTAATTCAAAAAAATTTATCCTGCATAATAGTTAATTATTGATTTTCAGTATTTCAAAAATGGGTTATTTCAGTCCACTTATGTTGATTCTTAAAGAAAACAAACTTACTGGCCCTAATTATATTGACTAGAAATGTAACTTGTATATGGTCCTAACTGCTGACGAGTACAAATTTGTACTCAATGAGGAATGTCTACCTAAGCCTGATGCTACTTCTGAAGAAGAGGTCAAAGAGTCTTATAAGAAGTGGATAAAGGCAGATAAGATGGCACGGTGTTACATTGTGGCATTTATGTCAAATGTACTGCAACATCAGCATCAGGCCATGGCTATAGCTTATGACATGATGTATAACCTTAAGAAACTCTTAGGACATCAGAGTACAGTAGCTAGGCACACTATAAGAAAATTGATTTCTGCCTACATTTTATAAACGTCGTAAAAAAGGTCAAAAATATTGGTATAGGAATTGCCGACATTCTTTTAACCTTTTCAAAAAGCGTCGTCGTTGCCGTAGTTGGGAATTTCTAACGTTTTAGATAAACGTCGATATAGGTAAAGACGACGTTTGCACAATGCTTAATAAACGTCGCTAAATGTGAAGTAATAGCTACTAATTTTTCAACGTTTTAATAGAAATGTCGGAAACTAAACTTCTATTCCAACCTTTTTTTAAAAACATTGGAGTTTGCTTTTCCAAACATTCCCCAACGCTTTAACATAAACGTCGGTATAGGTAAAGAAATTTTTTTTGAAAATAATTTGGATATATTATCCATGCACTTGTATTCAGTTAGCTTCCTAATGAGTAATTAAACCACACTCCAATTAACGTTATAAGTTCAAACAGTATATATTTTAAAAAATAAACTTTTATTAAACAAAATACAATATTTTACAATATTACCATGTTTAACAAAATAAAATAATTTAGAATTGATAGCAGTGCATCCACCATCTGAGGGCTCTTCCTTGAACAACAGGTACTTGGATATAGGCAGCTCTTCGACAGCCATTCACTCGAAGATACTTCCATTTGAGAGCTCTTCCCAAGACCAGAAATTTTAAAGCGCCTAAAGAATCATGTCGGATAACCAATCAGATTCAGATGAGTGAAACTAGTTTTCTTATATTTAAAGGAAAGAATGACATTTTACACCCAAAATACAGCATATATAGCACAAACTGCATCATGTAGCTAACTGCATAAGACAAAAGAATAGACTTAAGCATAAATCGATTCTGCCCTTGTTTCTAGGTTGTTCAAATTTTTTGTCATTTGTGCCATTATCTTCAGACAAATCCAAAGAACAAAAGATCTTTATTATAACATTAAAGACTCACCTTCATGATATATTTTGGTTAACCCTGCTTAACTTTTGGCGAGCTTGACTGGATTAGAGAACCTAAGGACCCATCAGTTCCAAAGAGCTGACCATCATTTCTACTTAAATTGCCCCATGGTAAACCTCTAAATCTTCGAGGATACATATCCCCGAAGCTGGGTAGGGAACAAAAATTTCCCTGTCCTTGTACCTGTGCCAAAATTTGTTGTTGTTGCTGTGGTGACAAAAGCAGAAACTGATTGTGCAGATAAAAATGGCTTCTGTACTTGTGGACCTAAATTTGGCCGTATTTGGTCAATTCCTTACAAAGAAATAATAATAATAATAATAATAATAATAATAATAATAATAACGACAACGAAAAAGAAAGTGCAAAAAATTGCCTCTAAAGGTTAAATAAACTGGAATTTGAGTATCTAGAATCAACTTACTCTTAATAGCCAAACCTTTAAAGGAAGCCCACTAACACCTTGATTCAATACTGTTGAGATAGAGAAGAAAAAATATGAGTTTGCAAACATTAACTTGTCCATAGTGTGTATACACGTGGTATGTGATTTGAGGGTACCTGTGTAGGGACAGCAGAGTAGGTGAGTGTTCTGCAATAGTAGTGAGCAGCTACTTCCTTGCAAATATAGCAACATGTAAGCTTTGTAATATGGTTCAGAGTGTCCAGATAGTGTAGGTGTGTGCAATTATCTGTGTACAGTGTAGTTGTGCTATGTTGGTGATTTGAGTGTTTAGGAAAATGAAGTTGTATGTGCAATTAGGTGTTTGATGGAGTGTGTCTTGATGTGTCTATGAGTGCATATAGGACTTGAGGATAAATCTGGAATGTATGTGTATGTATTGGTGTCTAGTGCAAAGTGTATAGAAATGTAGTAAACTCGGTAATGAGGATAGCAGTAGCAATGTAGGATTTAGTGGTATCTTGGTACCTTAATATCTTGGTATCTCGATAACTTGACATATGGATATCTTGCAATTGAATTTCGAGTATCTTAGTGTGAATCAAAGTGAACGTGTGCATTGAACTTTCGGCCTTTGTAATACTTAAGCAATAATGAATTTGCTACCAATTAAGCATATAGGTACAACACCTTAATGGCATATTCTCTTTTAATTCGATATGTTTCAAGTGTTAAGAGATACTTGACATACAATTGACTGATTGATGCTTGACTTGTTATTAAATATGCATAACCATACTTATTGTATCGGTCAAGTATCAGTGGGTCTACTTTGATATTGATCTTAAAGAACAACATTCACTCACAACATTTCTATAACATCTTCTAAAAAATAACAAAAATCCTATATCATAGAGAATATGTGCTGCTAGGAAGATTTTGTGTATATATATGATTCTTAATATCATATCACCATAATAGACGGTAATAGTTAAGTGCAATTGATACAGAATAGGAAGTCCAAGGTAGATAATCTACTCCAAGGATTCTGAATCTCTGATAGGATTGTGCATGGTTAAGTTCAACTAAATCCTCGTTTAGTGGTGACACCCCATGTGTCTTATGTGTTATTGAAGGGTTGTAATAGGCAGGCTTGTGGTTAATTTCAATTAATCATATATAGCAAGTCCAAGATAAATAATTTACTCACGTACCCAAATTCTAGGTTTGTACATTCTGATATTTCCGCTCTTATAAAGATTTGTAATGTACAAAACCACATATGAAGGCTACAACCTGCAGAAAAAATATAAATTAATATAATTAAGAATACCAACTAGAAATCAAGCCAACCAGAGAAAAAGAATGGCATTTCCATATTAAAACGGATTCTTTGTTATTAAAATGTCAAATCTAACAAATCTAACCTCACAATGGTTTCAGTAGACATGAGAAATATCTGATAAGAAGATTTATATATATATAATTCTTATCTGCTCTTTCATTTCAGTAGATAGAAGTAATATGATACAAGTTTTTTGGAAATTATTAGAAGACATTTTCAACATAGGCCCCCCCACAACTCTCTCTTCAGAACACATTTCTAATTCCTGATCATGTATCCCCAACTAGTTTGACATGAATCTGTATATGATACAAGTTTATGAATATTGATTTCTTAGAGATTAAAAACCTGGAGAAGGCCCTCAGCAGATGAAGAAGAGTGAAGCTTCACACCACAAGCTTTTCGATAACCATGTCCATAATGGTTGGAGAGCTTCTACAGAAACTAAGACCCGTAAAATGCACATATAAGGCATCATTTGTAGATGTTACAAAAAAAAATATAGTATCTAGTAAAGGAATTGTTTATCCTCACCTCAATTGGGGCTAATTGTGCCTTAAGTAGCTGAATTACTATAGGAACTGAAGATTCAGACATTTGATTCAATGAATTCGGATCCATCTTTCCTTTTAGCTCACAGATGGGCATGTGATCCGAAAATATTGCATCAATATTATGTACATTAAATATTTTTTGGCAATATAGATGATGTCTTTCTTTGACAAACCGTATTATGGTGAAAGAATATATTCTTCTTCATGCCAGTTGTCAAGGGAAGATATTCTTGTTGTCTTTTAAAATAAATTTGAAGAACTTTTTGAAGTTCTCTTGAACCAAGGTAAACAAGTGAGGTACTATTGTTTCATAATTAATGCCCCTTATGTACTTGTTTAAGGCAAGGTGTAGTATCAGTAAATACCAATTCATATTATCCGTTTCGTATCATTTTTGCCATGTATGAATCGATACAGCCAGATACCGAAGCTAGGGCTATCTTTTCAGTGAATTAACAAAGAAAAATTAAAAAGAAAAAAGGGTGAAGTGTGGCAAAAAAATAATAATGTTGACATAAAGATTTGAAAGATCAACCTGCTACATTATGTCAATAAAACTCCTTATCGATACAGTAGTAATTACCATTTGTCAATGTTGTATACTATAAGTTCCCAGCATAGTATACCTTAAAGTTATTCATTCAAAACAATACATTATGGGGGTACTTTGTCGAAAAACAAGTAAAATAAAGTACAATATCTATTGCAGGTGTACAATTCAAAATAATATTGGATATTATTTCATTCAAAACTAACATTAAACTACAAAAATTGCATACTATTATGCCCATATCAAATATTTTTCTA
Source organism: Iris pallida (assembly GCA_029216955.1). NCBI lineage: Eukaryota > Viridiplantae > Streptophyta > Magnoliopsida > Asparagales > Iridaceae > Iris > Iris pallida. Next base: position 6,831,036 of record JANAVB010012999.1, on the reverse strand, counting down.
GGTTGTTAAAGATTTTCTTATTATCTTTTGGCTCTCCGAACATCGTTCTGAAACCTTTGAAACTGCGGAAACAACGATACAATACTCATAAGGTATGAAACCGATTCTGAAACTGAGTCTTGGTTTAAGGTTTAGCATTTATTGACTATTTTATTACTTATCTTCTTCATCCTTGATTATATGACTTGTTTAAGTGCATAAATTTTCACCAGTATTTTTCTTTCAAGATTTACCCTTTGGCTTCTTTGTATAACTACTATTTATATTGCGAGCAGTTTTCATGATATAGAAATCCTTTATGACTAACATATGTTTCTCAAATCAATTAGATAATAACTGTCATGATAGTATTATAAACTGCAAGTTTATGAGGCAGTATTCCTCAACATTACTTTTATAACTGATACTTAGCTTACTGACCTCATCCTTGCATATGATTTTGTGATGTTTATACAAAGTGATTGGTAGTTCCTGTGATAGGCCTTTCCGATATGTTAATGATAATCATGTGTCTTCCTTTAAACAATTATTCCTCTACCATATGAGGGAAAACACATATGATGAAGTTGGGAGAACCTATCCGTGGCTTTAAGCTTTGGTGGAAAAATACACATAAATTCCAATTACAAAGCCCTCTCTATGTACTATGGGTAAGGCTGCAACATGTTGGCCCTTTTCAGAACCTGCAGTAGGGGTGGCCTCACGGGACTCATGGCACAGTAGCACATTATGATTCCCTTTTTCTTATTGATGAAAATTAACCTTCAATATTATTTTTTAAGTTGGTGACTATATCAAAATCTTAAATTATTAAATTTAACAAGTTATTGTCATATTAATATTTCTATATCAGAAGAAAAAACAAGACCGTACTGTAATACAATCACTACAAAAATTCATCGATATAGCGACGGCTATATCCGTCGATAAATGTAATTAGCGACGGATGGTCGGCGGATATTCGTTAAAAAAGGTCGTCGGGAAAAGCCTCGTCGCTAACTACAATCCGTCGGCAAGTTGTCACCAAGCGACGAATTAGCGACGGACTGCCGTCAACCATACTCGTGCAGTTTGCGACGACTCGTCGACGGTTTTTCATCAAATCACGTATCAAAAGAAGTAATGACGTATCACTTACCGACGAACATATCCGTCGCTAATCCGTCAAAATATACTCGGTTCTGTCGCCAATCAGTCGCGAGTGGTCGCTAAGTTTTGACGAATTTGCGACAGAATACCGACGGAATTTTCGTTGACCCGGTTCTGTGAATTATTCATATTTCTAGAACATTGGCGACGGATAATCCGTCATTACTCTGTCGTGAATCATCGCTAGACCGCCGCCAATCGGTCGCCCTTGTAGCGATGGATTATCCGTCGCCAATTATTTATCGACTACTAGCGACGGCATACTGACGGAATATCCGTCGGCCCTGTCCTGTGAATCTTTCATATTTCTAGAAGCTTGGCGACGGATAATCCGTCGGCTTTTAGTCGCGCAGCCGTCGCTAACTGGGAATCCCCCAGTTAGTGACAGATAGCCCGTCGAAAATTGGTCGCCAGTCCGTCGGTATCTGGAAAATTTTGAAAAAATAATAGCATAAAATTGAGCATTCCCAATATACACAATTCCAATTTGGCATCATACACAAAACACACAAATTGTTCCCACAAAAACACAAATAAACTGAGCATTCGCAATATACACAATTCCCAAAATCCAATATCCAACACAAACAAAATAATCCCAAGCATTCAAATTGTTCACACAAAACACACAAATATTCAATATTTAAACAATATTCAAAATATCCAATATCCACCAACACAAACAAAATAATCCCAAAAATACAAAGATCAACGACGAGGGGTACGATCGTCCGCTTGTGGTAGTACTCCCTGCTGCGCCTGACTCATATACTCGTCCACCAAGTACGGTGGCAATCCCTCGAAGACATGGCCTAGAAGTTAGGGCAGCTGCTCTGGCGTCATCATGTCAAGGAGGGCCATCAAAGTAAGAGACGGTACGATAGGGGCAGTAGGGTCAAAAGAGAGATGTCCGACGAAAGAAGGATCGACAGCACTAGAAGGACCGGCCGCACCAGTAGACGAAACGGGAGCAGATAGACCGATAGCACCAGTAGAAGGACGCAGGTACGTGGACAACTGCGTCCGAATCTTCGACGCCGCCTCGTACAGATGTGCAAGTCTTCTCACATCATCGTCTGCCGGGGCTGCGGAAGGAGGCGGGGGAGGTGGAAATCTCGGAATCGTCGAGTGCAAATTAGCCAGGGAGCCGACTCCGTACATGCACCCTTTCATATAGCCGCCGACGGTATCTACGAATAAGTCGTCGTAGCGAGTGGCCGTAGAAGAGGGCATCACGACGGACATCATTTTGCCGACATCCTTGGGAGCAGATGGCTGAATCCGACTAAGGGCCTCACGATACGAAGCCATCAAAGAATGTATTTATTATACTATAAGTTTACCTAAGTTATAATCTAAATCCTATGTTACCCTAAGTTATAGTCTGAATCCTAAGTTATTGTCTGAATCCTAAGTTTACCTAAGTTATTGTCTGAATACTTATAATTCTAAAATAAATCTAATAAACGTAAGTACTTACATCCGTCGCCTTGGCCCTTTCGTCGACGAAGCTCCCGTCCTTCCACCTCTTGTGGACATGCTGGAATACATCGTGCATGGTGACCGAGTCAGCAGGTTTTCACTCCTTCAATGCCTTTTTGGTCTGCATACAAAATATTCATAGAATTTAATTAATTAAGTATATTAATAGTACCTAATTAGATAGTGAATAAATTTGTGGTATCTTACCGGATCTGTAAGCATCGCTGCGTGGGGCTTTGATCCCCCCGTATGTAGCCCCGCGGTCCGTCGGTTCGCTTTCGCTTTTTCCGATTTCTCCTTGAAGGCAAGAGTATCCATCTTCTCCAACATCTGCTCATAGTAGTCCTGCCGCAGCCACTCCTTCGAATACGACATTCGAAGGTCATGAACCGCATCCCGGATCTTCTTTCCGGCGGCGCTTCTATAGGTCTTGCGGATCTCCTCCTCACGATGGACGGGCCACCAGTAGGTCCTCTGACATAAAAATTCAATTATCACGATATTAAAAAATATTTGATTAAAGTATAATTAATAATTAAGAACAATATATATATATATATATATATATATATACCCTCATCTCGTCGAGCCAGAGGTATTGCAAGTCTTCGGACACATCAGAGAAATTGACGTAGGGGCCATGTAGTTGGTCCGGATAATCTGCCCTAGAAGCCTGGTAGCATCCCACAGGAAAAACCTACAAAGAAGCAACGACTGGATTATTAACTTGAATAAATGAAACAAATTTATTAAATTAACTTAAATTTACTTACATGTTACCCGCAGGCCATAGCTCTCGTCGGAACACGCCCATCGGCCTCTCTGGTAGCATGGACGGATCCGCAGCTCCGCGTATGTACTCGCCAATCACCGGATGTAACTGAATATGGGGGTACTCTGGGTCCAACTGTCGCTCAGCCGCTGGTGGATCCACTGGTGGATCTGCTGGTAGATCCACTGGTAGATCCGTTGGTGGATCCGCTGGCGGAATGGATCCGCTAGCTGATGGAGACCCCATCGACGAATGTGTCAATAGCCCCAGGGTAGATCGACGACGGGATGAGTCTGTGCCCGGGGTACTCTCCCGGTCGGGCTCGCTAGATGGGGACACCACCCGGGAAGGCTGAATGCGACCACGACCACCACCACGAGCACGACCACCACCACCACCACCACGGCCAGTACCACCAGCACCACCACGGCCTGCACCACCACCACGATGAGTGCTAGTCATCAGCAGGGCGACGAGTGACGCTACAAAAAAAAAACAACTAGGAGTGCCATCTGCAACAAGAATATGCAGAAGTTTAAACTGAATTCATATACGTTAGTTATAAGTGCTTCTATGAGGTCAAACTAAAATCACGTAATTGAAAGTGTTTTTAATATATACTGATATTTAATCTAATCATCGTCATCGTCTTTATCCTCATCCTCATCTTCATCCTCATCATCGACTTCATATGTATCCTCATCCTCATCAAGTTCTTCTTCTTCTTCTTCTTCTTCTTCATCCTCAATAGTTGGGACAAGACGCCTTTTTCTTCCCTGGTTGACAGCTAAGTCTTGTACATCAACCGCTTCCTCCCCTCTATTTTCCTCAATAATATTTTTAACATCCATGGTATCCGAATGTTGTACCAAGTATTGGAACTTTTCGATCTGGTCCTCTTGGTATGCTGGGTCTCCAACGTTGAATATATTTTTAGATTTAATCTTGCATACTGCCCACCAGTAAAATTGATATCTACGACGCCTTGGGTAGCTTGTATAGTAGACTTGAACAGCCTGACTTGCTATCGCAAACATGTCGGACCCTCTATAGCTCCTGCGATGATTTATATCGACGAATCCAAATTGTTTATCGATTCTCTAACCGTTATTTGGTGTCGTATCGAACCACTTACATTTGAACATCATAATATGAATATCATATGGGGCACTATATTGTAAATCTATAATATCCAGAAGCACTCCATAATAGTCAAAGTTCGGCTCGTCGTCATAGATGGTGCCTCTTATGCAAACACCAGAATCCTTGGTACTGAAGCCATTATTGAGAAATTCGACATTTATAGCATTCTGAGTTGCCTGAAACTTGAAGCTATTAACGACATAGCTTAGCCAAGCCTTTGCATGCTCCTTCGGCCCCATTGCCAAATAACGAATACTATCATTTGTGAGTTTTGTTTCAGCCAATAAAACCTGTAAACAAATATTGATAATTTAAATATTTTAGATGCATATATTTTAATGGTAGCCACATAAATTATTATCTTAGTTACTTATGTATTTTTGAAACCAGGACGGAAAGGTACAATCAACCTCTCTTTGAAGTCCTTCATCGGTAATATCAGGTGCCCTCATTTGGACTTTATCTCTAAATACACTGTTAGAGAGTAAGAATAAGTGTAGTCAGTTACTTCATCAAATTAGAGATTATAACGAGTGTAAGTGTAGTCACTTACTTCTCCAAATTTCTCACTTATTGTATGTCACAATTTAATAAGACATGTCGGTGAGCGGCATCATATTCATCGTCAGTCAACCACTGTTTCTTACTAGCCCCAATAGGCTTGTGCCTTACATTGAATATACCTCCATCATCAACGTCCTCGTCATTCCTTTGAGGTCTATTACGATTTGTCTTAATATGAGTATCGAAATAAATAGAGCAGAAGTTTGATACCTCCTCAATAAGATTTGCTTCGCATATCGAAGCATCTATATGAGCCTTGTTGCCAACTTTCTTTTTTAAGTGGTGTAGGTATCTAGAGAAAGAAATTATCAGTGTAGTTAAAAATAAAATTCAACTTAAATTATATCAATTTTTATGTACCTCTCAAATGGGTACATCCATCGATAATGAACAGATGCACCGACACGGACTTAATATGCTAGATGAATCGGTAGATGCTCCATGCTGTCGAAGAAGCCCGGAGAAAATATTTTCTCTAACTTGCAAATCGTTAAAACAATCTTCTCCTCAAGTTCAACCATATGTTGCACCATCAACTTAGTTGAACAAATATCCTTGGAGAATGTAGATAGCTCGGCCAACGGAACCCATACAGAAGAAGGCAACAACTCTCTCAACGCAATGGGAAATAACCTTTCTATAAACACGTAGCAGTCGTGACTCTTCATTCCCGTTAGCTTGCGTTCATTGAGATCAACGCATCTAGACAAATTCGACACATAGCCATCGGGAAATCTTAAAGTAGATATCCACTTGCAGATTATTAATCTATCTTCCTTGCTCAATGTGTATTGTGCTACCAGCTTAGTTAATTGTCCACCAGCTCCCCTTTGTATCAAGTTCAGATAAGGACGCTTGCATATCTCGGCAATGTCTTGTCTTACTTTTGGATTGTCCTTCGTCTTTCCTTTAATATCTATGACGGTATTGAAGACATTATCGAACACATTCTTTTCGATATGCATGACATCAAGATTGTGCCTTATAAGATTATCTTTCCAATAAGGCAAGTTCCAGAAGATACTCTGTTTGGTCCAGTTATGGCTTTGTCCGAACCCCTCGACACAATTGTTTGATGGATCTTTAATTACGGAGGGCAAGTCCTTTACATCATCCCAAACATCGTATCCCGACAATCTGGCTGGCGGATGAGAAAATTCTTGTTTTTCAGCTCTGAACGCGTCCTTGTTCTTTCTCCAAGGATGACTCGCGGGTAGAAATTGACGGCGACAGTCAAAGAAAGAAGTTTTTTCTCCATGCTTAAGGTGGAACGTCTTACTATTTTCTATGCATATCGGACAAGACATCCTGCCATTAGTACTCCATCCCGATAGCATACCGTATGCTGAAAAATTATTTATTGTCCACATCAGTGAAGCTCTCATCCAAAAGTTCTATTTCCTGGAAATATCATAGGTCACGACGCCGATCTCCCACAGCTGTTTAAGCTCATCCACCAACGGCTGTAAATATATATCAATGTTCTTCGTCGGATTTTGGGACCCGGTATGATAGCTGTCAAGAACATATAAAAAGTCTTCATACACATCCATGGTGGTAAATTATAAGGGGTAAGAATGACCGGCCAGCAGGAGTATTAAGATCCCGACTGCCCGAAAGGGGCAAAGCCATCAGAACATAGCGCCAGTCGTACATTTCTAGGCTCTGCAAAAAAATCTGGATGACATAAGTCAAAATGTTTCCACGCCTCTCCGTCCGAAGGATGTGACAATTCTCTATCGTCCTTTGTGTGTTCTTCGTTATGCCACGTCATGTATTCAGAGACATATACATCCTCTGCAAGCGCTTCGTGATCGACAAGTAATGCATATACTTGTAAGGACGTCGTTTTCTAGTTGACTTTCCTTTTTCCTTTACAGGTTTGTAACGATCCGTATTACAAAAGTTGTAACTTTCTATGTCTTCATTCTTCTTGTAGTACAACATGCAACCGTTGCGACAACAATCTATCTTATCATACCCCAGTCCCAGTTTTTAGCCCATCATCTTTGACTTGTAAAAGTTTTTTAGGAGCTCTTTTGATTCCTTCGGTAAGATCTCTCTCGCTAGTTGTGTAATTCGATCATAGCAAGCTTGTGGCAAGTTAAAATCAGACTTTATGCTCAACAACCGTATCGTCACTGACAGTACGGAATGAGTATCACAACCAGGATGTAGAGGAGTATCTGTATCCTGAAACATATCATAGAACTCCTTCGCATCGGGCTAAGGATCCTGCGGATCAAAATTAGGCCTTGTCGTATTGTACACCATATCTCGTACAAGGTTCTGCAGGTCTCCATAATCAACAAAGTATCCTTCGTCTTTGATAATAAAATCCATTGCAGCATTATCATTAAAAGCATAAGTAGCAGCATTCGTAACCTATCTTTCCGCATATAGTTTACCTTGCGATGACCACATGTCATAATCACGTACGAAATCCTTACGGGTCAAATGATCTCTCACAGTCACTACTTCTTCGTAACGTCTATTGTGACAATTACGACATGAACACTTGATTTTGGTATCGTCCATGTACTGAGCTTTGCTCATGGAATACTTATGAAACACTTCCATGCCTGCCTGAAAATTGTCACTCACACCTATTCTGCTCTTGTGTTGTCGTTTGTACATCCATGTACGATCAAAGAAGTAACGATCCATCACAGAATAGAGGTAAAAATCTGTATCGTAAGACTAACAGAATTAGTATCGACCGCTGGTATAGGCCGGATGTACTTAGTATCGACCGTATCAGATTAGTATCGGTCTATCGGTTTGGTATAGGACGTATCAGATTGGTATTGGCCTTAACAAATTGGTATCGTCCTATCTGATATGTACATATATCGGCCGTATAGCTAGGATTCATATTGGCCTTATCGATTTGGTATTGGTCATATCTGATAGGTATCGGTCGTGTTGGATTAGTATCGACTGTTTCGAATTAGTATCGTAGAAGGTTTAGTAACAACTGTACTTGGATTTCTCTTTTCTCGAGCTAGAATACCATTGCAAGAGAGTCACCAGATCGTGATTGGCCAGTTACAGTAACATACATGCTTCCTTTTCCATCAGAAAAAGCAAAATTGAAAAGGAAGCATGTATGTTCTGCAACTGGCCAGCTACGCTCTCGTGACTCTCTTGCAATGGTAATATAGCTCTAGAAGAGAGAAATCCAAGTACAGTTGTTACTAAACCTTCCACCATACTAATCTGATACAGCCGATACTAATCCGATATGCCGATACCTATCGGATATGGCCGATACCGAATCGATAAGGCCAATACGAATCCTAGCTATACGGCCGATACATATCGGATAGGACGATACCAATTCGCTAAGACCAATACCAACCGATACGGCCTATACCAAATCGATAGACCGATACTAATCCGATACGGTCAGTACTTATACTTATTCGGTTTCGGTTTCGGTCCAAAGTTTATGTATACTTCTCTCTATATATATACTCCTCGAATATATATTATATATATATATATATATATATAATATATAAAATATATATATATATAAATTAAAAAATATATATATATATATATATATGTGTGTGTGTGTGTGTGTGTGTGTGTGTGTGTGTATTTGTGTATGTGTGTGTGTGTGTATGTGTGTGTGCCGAATATATATTTTGCGGCGGTATATTTTCCCTCCATATATTTGATCACCAGCAATTAAGTGGCTATAAAGACATTAAGTGGTTCCGATATGCAAGACAATACTCAACATGTTCTTAAAAGTTCACTATTCCTACACATTCACATCTCTCCACAAAGCTACCACCTCATTCTCCGTTTTTAATCCAGTTCACTGTGTTTACATGAATTGCCTCTATCAAAGTTGATGTGTTTATAACACAACCTTGCCATTGTTACATGTGAATTGCATTAGGTCTTAATGATGTATATAATGTTTTGACTTTTGATTACTAAATACAGTTTAAAATTTATTTGATCACCGGCAATTTTGTAGAAATGTTGAAGTTTTTAAGTACTTAGATATTTCATATTCTTCTTATTTGGCGTTATCGGTTTCCAACCCTGAATGCCACCACGAAGAGTTTTCTTATAAAAACTCTTCCAAACAAAAATTGAGGGTTCTGAAATCCCAAAAGTTGGCTCTTAAATTTAGACTCTAACATCTTTAATTTATTTGTATTTTACTGCTTCATTCACTAGAACATAAGTACTTATACTGTAGCAATTATGTTGGAGCACTTCACAGACTAAAAGCAAAAACGTAGATTATAGAACACACCAACAGGATTCAAATTCATGCAAAGAGAAATAATTATTGTTCAACAAACAAACAAGTTGGAGGTAGAAGCTGACCACCCCCTCCTACCCCCACCCCCGACCAGCCTCCCCGCGGCCAGCCCCTCCTCGGAGCCAGCCTCCCCGCGGCTAGCCCCTCCAACCCCCCCACCGGCCAGCCTTCCCGCGCAGCCCACCCCCAACCCCCCCTCCCCCGCAGCCCACCCCCAACCCTCCCTCCGGGGCCAGCCTTCCCGCGGCCAGACCCCCCCCAACAGCCCACACCCCAAATTGGGGGAATGAAATTTTCCCCCCGTCGGTTCAACTTAAGCCAGGGCTTTTGACTTAGCGACGGACTATCGACTAATAAAATCCGTCGCTAATCTGTCGTAAAATGTCGTATGGTCGACAGAATGTCCGTCGCTACTTAGTCGTTAATCTCACGCGAGTTTTTTTAAATTTTTCCAACCACTTATTGACCACTTAGCGATGGATGGTATATCCATCGCTAATATCCCATCATCTGGTCGACGGATTATCCGTCGCTAAGTAGTCGTCAATTCCCCCGCCAACTATTGACATTTTCTTGCAATTTTTTTAACATTTTCCCGCCAATTAGTGACTACCGTGTGACTACTTGCCGATGGTTTTTTATTCTGTCGCTATGTTACCGACGTCTTGCCGACGGATAGGCGACGGATGTTCACCTTTAAAAAAAATATTGGTGCACGATTAGCCGAGAAGTCGTCGCCAGGTTGTCGGTAGTCCGTCGCTACTGACGATGGATTTATTCCGTAGCTAAACTACCGTCGCCAATTTACTATATTTTGGTAGTGAATGTTGCTTTTCCTCCTTCAGAATTTCAGAGTCTTAAGGAGCTATACTACAAGACTTGACTCCACAGGTGAAGGATTCCACCATCATGTACTATATGATTATTAAATCATTACATATGTATCTCTAGTATTATTTTGAATGTATTTTGTTGTATGATAGCTGGCACTGGGATATATTTCTTCTGAAATTTGGATAAAATTTGAACAACAAGATTAGGCATCTTGTATTATTTTTGTTAGAAAAAAAAATGTAACATGGGTTTAATGATGTAATATGAAGCTCGTCTTAATTATTTTATGATGGATACTGGTCTATTTTAATTTTCTTCTTTATGTGGAGATGATATAATATATATGCGATGGGGGAAAACGATGTGGAGAACATGTTATCAAGATTTCGGAAGTAAACAAGCAGATGGTAAACTACTAGTTATACCAATAATTTTAGTATAATCATCATCCAAGCTTATAACTGGATATCAACATAAGGTCACCCTCTATGTTGATACCAAATTCCTAGCCTAGGCCTTTACGAGCAAGATAAGGCCTTGCCACAAAACCTAGATGCCCAATTTACAGACAGTTAGCTCAAATGCCGAAGAGTATCATCAAACTTTATCTGACAAGAAAAGAGCCTAGGCCAATGTGATTTGAGCAACAAAAATGCATTCATATGTATAGCACCTCTAGCCAAAGAGTAAAAGGAATGATATTCACAAATGTAAGTTGACTTGTGTGAAGACTAAAAATTTGAAGCACGAGAGAGAAAAAAACAAGCAGTGTTAAGCTTCAACATGGGCACAAGAACAATGACACTAGCTTTGGGAACTTTAAATTCAAGATATCGCAACACCAAATTAATAAGTGAAGAATATATTCTAGTTTCAAAGCACTTTGGGTAAATAAGAGAAGAAACAAGAGAGGAAGGAGATAAAAAAAAGTAATGTTGAAACGTGTATAAGTACTAAAATCAAAATGTTTTGGGGGACATATGAAGCTCTTGACCACAAAGACAATTTACATTCATTCGAGTTTTAGTAGAGTTTTAGTGATATATATTTCATCAACTTATCTACCTACTCAACTGCTCAAGCCCTTGTCAGAAGCTTAAACTTTGGTTGGTGTCCCCGTTAGCAACCAATTGGTAGTCAGTTTCTATAACACTAAACAAAATATTGTGAAGCAAATCTGATCAGGGTTGAAGTTTATCAAAAATCGTGAATGAACAAGGGAAATAGATAATAAAACACTTTATCACAACTAATATAAAGATATACACACATTTACATCAGTAGGATGATGCATGACTAGAAAGAAAAGTACCCATGTTCTCCTACTTAGAGCATATATAGCATAGATTTAGTAAGTTGTAACTTAATAATTCAAAGTTTACTAATCATGTTATAGCATCACCTATAATAAAATTTATAGCGTTTCTGAATCAATAGAAAAATTACGTAATAAAAGTTGAGCTAACAAATTTGTAATTATAGTTCAAACTAAAGCATGTGATATACTCATCCACAAGCAGGGACGGACCCCTTAAGCACTCGTGCTTCGTCTTCTTCTTCTTCATGAACTTTTCCATTACCACGCCCGGAGGCGGTGACCCATTCCCCCACCTCGCCATGAGCTTGGATTGCTCTAGGGATCTTAGAAAGGCACCATTGACGGCGCTTCTGGAACTCCGGAGGAAATCGGAGGCCATAGCTGCGGAGAGCTTGTTCGTCGCCATTGGAGAATTTTATTAATAGATCGAGAACAAGAAACACTAGAAATTTATAAGAGATTTGGGGACAATACGTATCGAAGAAGATAGTTCATGCTTCTTTTAGAACCTAGGGACGGGATTCCTTCAAAAAAATCGATATGGGCTTCTCGTAAAACCCTAGAAAAATAGAGGAGTAGAAATCCTTGTAGAAGCATGAAAAATCTCAGCTGATGACATCCCTTCGCCACAGTACAGATGATACAAAGGCTCAGCCCAAGTGCTAAAAAAGACAAAATAGAAGATATGGAAAGAAATCCCTGATGTGTCACGTCTACCAAAGTTTTGTAAAGACACATCGAGACTGCACAAAAAGGACTAATTATGTCCGTCTACAAAAGATCTGGTACAGATTCAACAGAGCCTAGAAGGGTCTACAAGGGATTCGGTCTTCGTCAAAACGCAGCCCTTCTTCTTCATCCCAGAAGATTGACCTCCATCGAGGCGTATTCTGACCTTTTTATGGGTGCAGCCTCCCAGAAGCATATCAACCATTTGGTCAAAGCAAGCAGCTTCCTGAAGCAGTCATTGGCCCGAGCCTTCAAAGAGCGCAGTAGGTCGCGAAGCCCTGAATAGGAAGGACATAGCACAACCTGTGGCTCTTCGGGTTTGCTATCCATACATGACCTAGGTCATCAGGACCTCGAAGATTCCCCAAACTTCGCCCAGAGTTGAACTCCCTAAGGTGGACAATTACGTACTTCTTAAAGACATCAATGGCTTCTTCTACACAGAGTTCTTCAATAAGAACATGGCTTCTATGAACGAGAAAAGTCTCAACCAGCAGCCAACTTATATAAGGCCAATCGCCGCTCGAAGTTAAGTTTGGATCTCGCATGGTAGTGAAGGATGCCAAGAAGAAGACAACGACTCTTCAGAGGAAAACTTCCCCTTTTATAGGACCGAGAATGGCCCAGAGTGTACGCCACATAGCCGATGGTCAGAATTCCCACATTAATAGGATGAACCTAAGACTCAGCACGATGAGTGTCAGTCTTAGACCCTTGGAATTCTCCATATTACGGTGGCAATTAAGAGGGAAGTCCTTAAAGAGCGGGTATTTATCGTTCTTTACTTCAAAAGCCAAAGACTTCAAGCCAGAGGCGCAGCTACTCGCCTGCGCCAACCTCAGAAGCAAGATGGTGGTAGGCCCTACCCTTTTCTCTACTTCAGAAATTAGTATTTTTACTCCAGAGACACAGCTACTTGCCTGAGCCAACCTAGACATACAACGGTGTTATACCCTTTCTCCAAAGCCAACGCCTTCAAAGTTCAGTGGCACAGCTACTTACATGCGTCCACATGAGGCACAAGATGGTGATATATTCACACCATCTCCATTCCTACGGCACAGTCATCTACTCCAATCTAGAAGCTTAAGTCACTTCTCTATAAGAGACTTAGGAACTCCTACTACAACCAATGCAAGTCAGCCTGTCGCTCCTAAAGCACAATAACCTCGCTAACCTGAAGCATAAGCCTACTCGTCTCCTACAGCACAGTGATTATGTTACTCTGAAACACAGCTTCATTGTTGCTCTAAATGCACAGAAGTCTCGTCGTCATTTGAAGCTAAGTCCACTCATCGCCTGAAAGCACAGAGGCTCCGTTGTCTCCAGAAGTACGGTCTACTCGTCACTCCAGAAGCATAGCAGTACTTAGTCCTCATAAGAGGCGCAGGAAGCATGGATCCACCCCAATTGGTTTGTTTAAATCGTCTCTTGTAGAAAAGATTAGGATTAAATCATGATTGATATCATATCAGATTGATCTAAATCTTATACGAGGATCAATTAGACTCCAAATCTTGGATGAAATCCCAAGATTTACTCGGCTGTATCCGAGCAAGCAAATCGGCACACGCCACATGTCACCTCCTTCGGTTATGTTGATAACCACCAAAGTTTTTTATTAAAGGAAATCTCCATGTCCGCCACGTGTCAGTGCCGTAGAAGCTCGTACCGTGCAATAACGGCAGATTCTTTTATATCTCAGGAACCCTAATGCACATCACATATGTGCTCTATTCTCTATAAATAGAAGGAGTTCTCCTTCAACTTAAAGGGATCGACAACCTTCATCTAAGAAGGAACAATCCACCAACCAACCAACAGAAGAACAACCCCCTCCAAGGGATCTCTCCTCCAGGCAGCCTCTTGATCAGTGACCCCAGAGTTCCATCAAAGGCACCAGGGAGCCAGAGCAAGGTTGATTCATCGTCAGATTGTCAACGGAGTAAAGGAGCTATTGTAGTGCTCGATCTCCACTGTCATACTTTCCCATAAACCTCTTCTCCTTGTACTTAAAATATCCTGTTTAGGACTTCCTTCTATGTACACAGATACCTTATACATTCAATAAAGCAAAAAGTTCGTTCAACCTTTTGTTATGTCAAACAAAATGGCGACTCTGCTGGGGACTACCTTCTCCTCCAACGAAAAGGCGGTGACGTAATCTGATGACAACTTGTTGGGATCTTCCCAAGATATGCTAGTCGTTCGCTTCGACCAGCAAGCTTTTGAAGATCTCCTCTCTGATGAAAAGTCGAAGACTTAGAAGTGGTTCGGACAACCGAAGAAGGCTCGACGTATCTCGAGGCCTGAGGTGGCTGCAGCTAGCAGCACGATGGCGGGAACTGCGTCTTAGGACCCCCCCAACGCCAAAGCCACGGAGAAGATTCCGGCTACTACATTCTTAACCCCTCGCTTGATTCCCGTCCTGGAAAAGCATGGCAAGGAAGACGATGTTTCTATGGTTGATCTGACGAAGGTACGATGCCAAAGAAAGCGCACACCAGTCTAACCCCTCAAAATGGGAGCATTGCCAGTAAGAAGATCTATCTTCGACAAAATCGCTTTCCCTTCAGGCGAGCCTTCGGCAGACTCTAAATACTACTCACCTGCTGGGGTTAGTAGGAAGAGATTCCAGGTAGTTTGTGCTTCGTGCAATAATCTTACGACAACTATGGCAGACCAGAGGCCCGCGTTGAGAGTGAAGGATCCACGGCTCCAAGAGCCAAGCCAGGGGTACATCCTACGGAGAGGGAGCCACGCGAGCAGCATTCTCGCAGAAGCGACATGAGGCTTCCCCGCCAGACCTTCTCTGACTGTACTTATGTGCAGCTTCCCTACATGTACAATGAGGGTACCATGGCGGAAGATTCGACCCTCTTCAAAGCGGAAGAAGAATTTGTGGCGCAGGGCGTACCTAAATCAAGGCACTCTTGTACCTGGATTACCAATTATTGCCAGTAGACGACCGTCTTCCAGAGACTTCACTCTATATCGACCCCGCACCAGAGGCTCAACAGGGGGTCGGTGAGCCATAGAGAAGACGAACCCCGCATCGTCATGTGCTACACGATGCAGGGTTCCAGAGCTTTCAAGAAGCTCTCCCAGAATCCTTCCATGTCGGTCGCTAAACCGAAGAGGAGGCCGGAGAGCAGCAAAGCTAAGGTACCCGATGCAGGTGTGCTCCAAGGCACCTGTTCCAGATCTATATTGGGTGCCATGCCAAATATTGGGGGTATCTAGCCTCCTACCATGCACGACAATCCTGCGTTTCAAATTGAGAAAGAGCAATACGACACGGATGCCTCCATCGGCACAGCCAGTCACCAGACTGGGGGTAGCAACCGTGCTGAGTTCGAGGAAGACCACAATCTTATGGTGTATCCTCAAGACGGCGAGGCTCAGGCGTTTGAGCCAGAGAGCGAAGGATCCACGGCTCCCTCGACTCATTCTTATATTTGGTCCGTATTTATGGCCGATGGCAACGAGGAAGACAACAACGAACCTCTCAGACATGTCGAAGCCCTCAAGACAAAGTTAGATACGCTGACGGACACCATGAAGACTCTGTCCTCGATCATAATCGACCTCAAGAGCAATATGGCCCCTGTTGCCTCTACACCTGTACTTGATCCGCCAAACAATGACGGATCCAGCAGGCTGTCTGCCGCCCACCAGGTAGGACCCTCCTAGTCTACTCCATTGGCTACAGTTTATGTAATGTCGGCCAAAATACAACAGGCCATCAAGAAGCTGTATGCTCGTCATGATGCCAAGGAGAAGCAAGTAGCACTCCGAAAGATGGGTACCCGACAGTCGTACCCTATCGAATGGGACAACGTCGTCTACCCTCCCAAATACAATCTGCAGACGCTTACACCCTACGAAGGGAAGGGGTCTTCTCGATAATACTTGAGGTACTTTACCTCGGTAACTGGGCACCTGCCAAAGGATGATGCCCCCTATCCAGCATATTCATAGGAGCCCTGCAGGGGGTAGCCTATGAATGGTTCTGGAGTCTTTCGGACGATTGTATCTCGTCATTTGAAGACCTGAAGACTCTATTCATGGATCGATTCTATGAAGGAGGAATGGACATGACGATGTCGACCCTCATAGAAATTGTCTAAAGGGAGAAGGAGCCTGTCTGTGCATACATCGAGCGCGTCCACTAGGCAGCCCTCAGATTATCGCCTGACATGCCTGAGCCCATGTTTATGGACTCATGCCGCAAAACATGCTATCCACAATCAAATTGTGGTACAATGCTCCCTGCATAGAGTGGACGCCTTTTATTACAAAGGTAGATGCCGCACAAAGGAAAGCCCAGTACGCAGAGCTCCTCGGGATACACTTTTCTGCGCCTAACGATAAGGGGAGATGCTCGTCCAGCAGCAACCCCAAAGACAAAAAAGGCAAGCAGGCCATGACCGTCAACATCCCTAAAGTTTCAGCATCCATGAACCCCAAGTCCACGGAAACGCAGAGGCCGAGGGAGACTTACTCCTTCAATGACGAAGATACGCTGGACCTCTTCGAGATGCTTACGAAGAGTGGCAAACTGTCCATCCCCGCACCCAGGCGTCCTGATAAAGTAGGAAAGGTGGACCATCCCAAGTACTGCCATTACCACCAGTACGTCCACTACTCAACACAAGATTGTTATGTGTTGAAAAGGCAAATCTAGCGCCTCATCAATACCAACGTCATATAGTTGGATTACGAGGAGAAGACCATAACGGCCAACATAGTTACTCTCCAGATTAGGAGTTTTCTAGCCACAAAGATGCAAGATGTTGTCGTCCCAATTCCAAAGGCGATAATGGAAGTAGTCAACCTTCCACCAGCACAGAACAACGCTCAAGGGCTCATCCCGTTCTCCACACCTCAAGACAAGGTCATGTGGATTCATTCTGACTTAGTCCCCGATATAATGGCACCTACGACCCTTTCTACCAAAGGAAAGAAAAGTAAAACATGCCGCATGGTCTCGGATTCGACCGATGATGCTTTGGTGACCACCCGATCAACGCAGCGACAATAGGAGAGCCAGGCTCCATAGCAGAAGGAGTCTCCACTAACTACTTCCCATATCCCAGATGTATCAGGAGTAGGTCCATCTCAAGCTCCTGACGCACCAGAGGCAGGTCCATCTCAGCCTCGTACCACGAATAAGCAGAAATAGAAGAAGGTTCACTTTGATAAACCTCTCAGAAAAAATCCGGCAATAGGGCCTGTCAAGCCCTACAACTTCGATATTCTAGTACAGCTAGCCAACACTCGAGCTAGGCTGTCACTTTTCGAGCTCTTTCTCCTTTCTAAAGAGGCCCGAGATGCGCTTAGTGAAGCCTTACAGAACGTCGAGTCCATCCTTACTTAGGTTCGACCACCAAAAGATTATCCCGCAGCTTGCCTACATTGCCACAGCGTGGTTGAAGTGATTTCCAGTATCACTTTCACCCAGCAAGACACGCTGCGAAAAAATAAACGGTATAATCGCCCCTTGTATTATACAGGGTATATCGGTGCCATTAAGGTCGATCATATCCACGTCGACCCGGGTTCCTCTATGAGCATTATCTTAAGAAGCCTCCTTCAAACTCTAGGGATTCCGATGCATAGGTTGACAGCCTCGAACACAACAATTAGCGGCTTCAACACAGACATAAACTACAACATGCTGCTAGGACGATATGGATCCATGAGTACATGATTGTCCCTTCTATCCTATATCAGTATATGAAGTATGTGGCCAGCGATGGGACCATCAAAATAGAGTTTGCTGATATCGACCCGCTCTAAGGACTTGAAGCCTACTGTACGGATGCTGATCTGTACAAGTCAGTCCCCTGGGATGACTATAGCAATGATGCTGATGACGAGGCAGACACAGCCTCAGAAAGTGTAGCAGCGACAGAAGAACCTTTAAAGGTTCGACTGAATGGAAGGCCTTCCAAAGTATCAGCACCTCTCATTGTTAAGCTTCGGGACAGAGCTCCACCTTCGCCTCCAGTGACGATAGAAGATGGTCAGGAGCAGATACGAATAAGGCTACCCTGGAGGACTTCAAGGCCAACCACGAAGGCGTAGGAGCATACGACCACAGCCCCTATAGTGGTCAAACTAAAAGGGAAGCGTCCTCCCTCTTCTTCCATAACAGCTCTAGTCCTCACTGACGAAGAGCTAGAAGACTACGTCTGTGCCAACACGGAGGCACACTCTTTCTACGATGTAATCCTCCGGGATAAGATATCCCACTTTATCAACAGGAAGTTGTCTTCGAACTACTCTAGTGCATGCTGGAACACCAAATATTTCCTAGACAACTCTCTGCATAAGCTACAGAGGCAGGTGACGACCGTCAACCATGTGAGCCAAGTTTTCCCTGCCCTGGGGAACCTACTTCGTAGTTCCAGCCAGGAAAAAAAAGAGAAACCCATCATATTCGGTCGATTGGAGCATCCACAGCGAATAACTATTGAAGTCCCAGACCGCAATAGTGGCAAGATACAATTCTACTGCTACACTGTGTAGGCCAAAAATCTCATCCAGAAGATGGGTTACGACATCAGCAACAAGTGGCTCAATTATGGCAAGGTTTGACATCTTCCATTACAGATTCATGCTCCAAAGGAAAAAAGCTCAAAACTATTACTAACGTACCCGTCGAGGGTGGAAGAAGAAGTCATGAGGCACTCACACTCTTCTGACTCCTCCACTTGGGACTCTGACACCAGCACCAGTCAAGTCTTTAAAAAGATGTTTTCTG